>QODF01000057.1:126418-145163 GCA_024372805.1 Oostethus manadensis
CCCCTCTCAAGGAGTTTGGTTCCAGAGCCTAAACTGTGGGTTGAGGTGAGTCCGACTATATCTAATCGGAATCTCTCTGCCTCTTCCACAAGCTCGGGCTCCTTCCCCACCAGAGAAGTGATATTCAAATAAACCTACCATTAAAATTATAGACTGACCATTTTTTTTGTTAGTGGGCAAATTTACAAAATCAGCTGGGGTTCAAATAGTTTTTTCCCTCACTGTAGATATGAAAATGCAGACTGAATGAATGTTAAAATGTTGAATGATTATACCAGGATTGAGGATCGAACCAGCAACCATCAAGTCAGGATAACTATTTAGCAAGGTCCACAGAGTGAAAAATGAAAGGATATAACTTTACCACTTTGATATTATCAAATTATCATATATGATATACAGTAGTTGAAAAAGCAAGCAAGTATTACAACTTTCTTCATAAATATTCTTTGTTCATTTTCTTTTCAGAATATTAAGGCTTTATTCCCTTAATATTTAAAGTTTTTCTAATTTTCCAAAAATTAAAAATTTATTTTGTTTTGCTGTTATAATATAACAACTTTTTTTTTTTAATATTTCAGCTCTGTGCTATTAAAATGATATCGGACAAGTTTATTCTCGCAAAACTGAGACCTTTTTTTCTACAACATTTTTCTCTTCATATTTTCACTTTGTTTTTTCCCCATTTCTGCTGTTTTATTCCTACCAACCATTTCAACTTTCTTCCTTTCAGTTTCCCCTTCAGAATTATAACTTTACTCCCATGATATTTTGACTTTATTCTCATAGCATTATAACTTTTCCTGCACCCTAATTTTCCAAAAAATTGCAATGTTATTTTGTATTGTTTCTCATAATATCACAACTTTTGAAAAGTAACACATTTTTCTTTAAAATGTCACTTGCATTGTTAATTTGATCAATTTAAAATGTATCTGTTTTTTTAAGTTTTCTTGTTAAATTATGATTTTAGAATGTGGTGTGGGCCAATAAAAAATGAGCCATGGCCTGCAAGTGGCCCCCATACTTCACTTTGGACACCCTGTCTGTCTTAAGCCGTGTCACTCTGTAGAATAATCACAATGTTGCAGCAGTGGAAAATGTAAACAGCTTCTCAACTTCCCGTCATCTTCCCTACCATCTACAATGACAGTGATTAATGTCAAATTTTTGAGCAAGCAAAGAAAGCACAAAGCATTCTGAATCAAATGTACTTTTTATCTTTTGTCGCTTTGCTGACACCGTAAAGATGTAGTACTTTTTGACCCGTATGACATGACATGACCAAAGGACAAAACAAACATCAGAAGTTCCAATCATTGCAGCGTTTTCAGGGCCGGACGTGTCATCTGCCAGGCTGTCCGTTCAGCAACCAACAGTGTCGTCTCCGCCTTTTCTCAATCCAAGCGGTATGAAGTCAGTTATTATCAGAGCCCATGCCGTGCCGGTCACTCCCACAACATCTTGGAAAGTTGCTTGACGCATCTTCCCTGTGAGGTTGTCTTTGGCCTCCACCTTCCGTATCGCCCAGTGTGAACGTGTCTGCAAACCCGCTGTTCTCTCCAGGCCTCGGCCTTACTGTAGTTTTCATGCTTGTTTCACTTTTACTATTTAACAGCAATGTGCCAACAAACAATTCAGTTTAGTGGAATCAACATTCCAAACAACCTTGCCAAAGGACAAAGTGTTCCTCATATCCAGTTTTTGTAATGTTTTATCTCTCCCCAAGCGATCACTTTGTCAGCATCAGTAATGCCCATAAATCCTACTATGGAGGAGATTAGTGTGTGAGAAGTGCTGCCGCGTACGGTAATTAAAATTCTGCCGGATGGCCGGGGTTTCTCCTGCCGTCGTCTCCTCTAAACATCGCTGGCGGTCGGTCTGTCAATCTCTTTCATTGTCCTTTTGTCCCCCCCTAGTGCTTTTCATCAATTACTGAGCATTTCACCACTCAACTGAACAAACATTTACACTTCAATGCATGATGGTCATTGAAACATACAAACAGCCTCCTTGGCGTCGTGTTGCTTTGGCAAATTTAAAACAAATGCTCTCTTTTTGGCAAGTTTCTGATGTTTACTGCCACCCAATCTAACCATCAGCTTATCATCTTGGGCAGGGATGTCCAAAGTGCAGCTTGCGGCTCATTCTAAAAAAAAATAAAAAAAAAAAAAAAAAAAAACAGCTGTTAATTTTGCAAGAAGTCAAAATATGAAGAGAAAAAAGTTGTGATCTAACAGAAATGTCATTTTAGGAGGGTAAGGAAAAATTGAATTGTTTTAGTAGCATGAGATGATTGAGTTTGTTTATCCCAACAAGAGATTACTTAAACACAGTATCCTGTATTTTCAATTTTTAGTGAGAAAATTGTCTGGAGGATGTCACAAAGTACAGGAAGTAAGTCTATACCAGAGAACAATAGTATGGAACAGAGTATGGAAATATTTTTGGTCAGGGACAAATGTAGTTTTATTGAATATCGAGGTATTTTTTGCCACTTTGTGTTATTATTATTGTGTTATATTTGAATGTAAGAATTCCAACTAATAAAGCAGCGTTATGACGCCCAGAAATGTATTTTTGTTCACCCTGCCAATTTGTATTTGTGCATAAGTATGCATTCTGCTATTACCAATAGCATGATGTTACTTTTACTTAAGTTAAGGGGTAGTCTGTTTTTATCAAAGCGTCTTTTTAGTGTAGTCATTTCATCTGTGACTTTTTATTAGCCTCGGTGAAATTTCTCCAGAATAAAATGCAGTAGTATGGTCTACAATTAATACTAGTTTTAGGTCTTTTGTCATTAATGTAGAGGTTGAACGGTAATGGTCCCAGTATTGACCCCTGGGGTATGCTGCATGATATATTTAAGCTCGCAGATGTTCAGTGTGTTCTCCTAGCTTCACATATTTGCTAAGTAGCTTTCTACCCAGTCCAAAAGTAACCCTAATTGAAACGAATGACTTTGCCGATAAAAATGTGTAAAAATGACGTAGTGAGGCGGCTCATTACTGTATTTGGGTGGATCTTAATGAAAGTTTTTTTTGATGTGGACCGATACAGTCATAACAGTCCAGCGTGAGACCATCTGTCTAAAATGTATTTGTGCAAAAAGAAGACGAATGACTTTTGCCTGAGATTGCCTTGCCGGCACACATGCATTTTATGACACCGCAGCTCATATCTTGACAATTGCATTCAATCACAGGGAGAATGAAAAACATCTCTCTGCAGCCTCAGCACTATGCAAAGTCTTATTTGTTTCTTTCTGACTCTGCTCCTTGCTAGCTTTTCTCCCTATTAGACATACTTGTTCCACTTATTCATGACCTCCACAACTTTGATATTTTTGGAAATATCAGTGTGATGTAGCTGCACGATTTGCTTTTTCTTTGGCTTTTTGCTACCTCGCAGGGATTGTGTCACATGCAGCGGAGTATCCTAATGCTGCCACAACGTAAAAACAAAAATTCAAGACAGGATGTGAAACGGGGTGTTTTGTATGATAAAAAAGTAACACCTAGGGTAATGTGAAGCTGCGCAGGCATTGACATGACTTCTAAAAAGGTACCGTTTTCACTCTTTGTGTAATGTCCTCATCACTGCTGTCAATTTCATTTAGTTGTTTGTCATGCCTTCCCCAAAATGTCATCTTTTCAGCCGCTTTGTTACCCCAGAGCTCTGTCGGCACTTCATTGTGTTTATGGCCCAGGTGACCTTTTGCGGGCCATAAAACAAAGTCTTTACAGCCTGCTAGGGTAATCGGCCCATCAGTTATTTTCCTACTTGAACAGAAACATGAGCTAAAGTTTCTGTCCTCAGCTATCGGACGTGACGAGATAAATTGTTTTATCAGTAAAGGATGCTATTGGACTACATGTGCTGACATAAAGTCCCTGCTGATAAGCGGGAGAGTGTTAAAGACCCGTTGACAGGTCGCCGCATCCGTCGCCTCGCACGGCATGTCAAAGAGCAGGGAAGAGTGCTCGGATAATAAGCACTTATGGATAACAATTGCTATAATGACTGGGAATACATGCTTTTGTGTAAATGATGCCGTGGAGTCACATGTAGGGCAGAAGAATGCAGCTGCTACCTGAATTAGACTGTGTGGTGATGTCTACTACTGCACCGCATGCACTTTGAGGAAACAATGAAACAACAGAACGGAATAGAACGCAAGACACGAGATGAAAGTCGGTGAGAAGAAAGGTCAATTAGTGAGAGTGCATAGTAGAGAGACGCATTTGCAGATATGGATCCATAAAGCAGCCATCAGCGCTGTTAACACTCTTAACAGAGAGAGTTCAACCCGAGGAGCTTCTGGCTTTGGAAAAATCCACAAGAGAATCCAGTATCCCAGGAGAGTCCAATTACTTCCAAAAGTAAGGTGGGGGAAAATGCAACAGTTCAGCTTAGAAAGTAAAAAAACCCTCATAACTAAACCATCGACCATTCAACCATCGTCATTCCGGACAGAATTCAATCTGCCATTTTTTCAGCCGCAGCCTTTTATGTTAAATGCTAATCATCTTAATGGGAAATTTTGCCCATCATCCACAATTCTTATGTGAGAGACATGAACGCACACATTAATTTTTTTTATTCCATTCATTTTTTCTAAATTTTGTTTTTTCCCTTTTAATGATTTTAAATTTTGTTTGATCCCTTTTATGCTTATTTTATCACCATTGACTGTGTCTGCTTGTGTCAGTGAATAAAATCAATGCAAAAATCCTTACATGTATTGATATGATACATCATTGGATAGTTTTGTCATTGTATTTTTTAACCTTTTTTATAGCTACAAAAAGTGATCATGGCTATGCTTGTAGTTAAATAATATGCATTTGGAGATGCAATTGCAATAATTTTATTAATGTAAACAATTTTTTAAAGATACCTTTATTTTATTACCACAATTACAGGATTTGTGCCGCTTATATTTTGAAGGCTGGACATATTGTGTGTATGTTTCTAAGTGCAATACCTATCTGGGAGACTCTTCCAGCTGTGGCTGTGGTCTTTACTTCACGCTCGCTTACCTGACCTGAAACACAACTTTTGCACACACAGACCGAAATAGCATACGCCGCTAAACTAAGCCAACCCAGACAGTTGAAAGAGCGTTTTCACCGACTTACTTCAGGTGGGGGCTTGTTAGTGTTTGGGGGGACTGCTGCTAAGAATGAGCGCCCCCGCAGGGGAAATAATTCCCCACACAAACATTCCTTCTCTATGTCAATATCTGCAAAAATGGCCCGCACGGTGGTCGAGTGGTTAGCACGTTGGCCACACAGTCAGGAGATCTGGAAGACCTGGGTTCGAATTTCCGTTGGGCATCTCTGTGTGGAGTTTGCATTTCTCCCCGTGAGTGTGTGGGTTTTCTCCGGGTACTCCCGTTTCCTCCCACATTCCAAAAACATGCATGTTAGGTTAATTGGCCACTCTAAATTGTGAGTGTGAATGTTTGTTTGTCTATATGTGCCCTGCGATTGACTGGCGACCAGTCCAGGGTGTAACCCGCCTCTCGCCCAAAACCAGCTGGGATAGGCTCCAGCATACCCGCGACCCTAATGAGGATAAGCAGTATAGAAAATGAATGAATATTAAAAAAATTATTGCATAATTTTTTAATATATGAATAACATAACAGGTTAGGTATGTCTGCCCTGCAATTGACTGGCGACCAGTCCGGGGTGTACCTGGTGTAATTATTTATCTTAACTTCCCCGAAACAAACATTCACTTTTTGAGTAAGGACCAAATGCTTTGCGATGAGGGTGAAAAAAAACTTACTAAAACGGCAGTTTAGTGTGATTTAGCTTATTTAGCTTTCCCCAGTGCATGATGGGAACATGATTATCAGCTTCACCTTCCGTGGGATTTTGCATAACCTCTTTGAACAGCCATGCGTAAAGGTCGCCATCCTTTAAACCTTGCGCTTGGCAGTGCTCGCAGCTATCATGTGTTGGGCCGCTTTGCTTACTCGGCCCTCGCCGCACCCGCTCCCCCCACGCCCGGCGTGGAAAGGAGCTGACAGGTAGGGGGGAGTCCAGGGAGGATGCCGCTTGTCGGCAGCTGACATTTTAACAAGGTTTAAAGAGCCAGTCGGTGTTATTCAAGTATTAAAATGCACACGATGGGAGCCTCCTCGGGCATTTTTAGCTGCAAAACTGTTTGCCATGAAATATAAAACCTGGCTCTTCTCCTGCACGCTTGCCAGCGTGTATTTAATTTTGCAATTTAAGGTAATTGAAAACTCATACAACTTTAAATGTTGCCAGCGCATTTATTAACTAAAGCCAATAGAGGATTAAAACGGAGGTGGTAATTATACACGTTTCATGCGCTCCTGCCAAAGAAATATTTAGTGACCAAATGGGAAAGCTTGTTTTCACCGGAGGCTGAGCTCGGATGAAACAATGTGTCTTACACAGACAACTTCTCTCTTGTCCCCACAGCTGCTGCCGTATATTCCAGATTTCAAGGTTTAGAGCGGGGTTGTATTTTCCATGGGGCTACAAACCGCTTAACCCGGATCCACCCTGACCGGGATTTTTTCCCCCCCTCAACAAATTCACCAGACAACGTCCACATTTTCACTTCTACTTTGGCGGCGTAAGCAGACACTCCACGGTTACTACGTGGCCACAGAGCACCGAAGAATGATTGGAGAGTGTTAAAACACAATTATGTGCCAGCCACTAGCCAACGACGTGTGCTGAGGTCCATTTACAGCATACACTAATCCTTCGCCACCCCATGGTTCCAATTTCACGGCTTCACTCTACTACAGCTTTTCAAACGTATATTAATTAATAAATCATGCTGTTTCACGGGTGACTAAGGCCTATTATTAATGAAAAAAATATGCATATTTGAGCATATTGTACCACTTCCACATGATATATTTGTGCCCAAATAAAGCATTTTTAAGCATAAAAACGTCTAAATTAAGTAAAATACAAATATAAGGCTGTTAGGAGACACATGTATTCTACACTGCCCATTGGGTGTCAGTAATGTTACTGTAATATTGAGACACACAAGCACCAGACTTGTGGTGCTTGTGCAGTTTTGAATGATCTCAGACACAGGATCCTGGTCTGCACTGGTGTAACCAACACCAAGATTAAACTTTCTGCCTGTCTTTACACTCAGTTCGCCTTAGCAACGCATCCATCCATCCATTTATTTTTGTCTTACTTTGATCTCCACTGCCTCAATACGCCTTCTTCACCTCAATGCATAAACAGGGAATCACGATGCGGGACCTCGCTTTCATGGCATGTAAAAAAGCGCTTGAATAAACAAGTCCTATGAATGGGATAGCGTATATCCAACAGGATAGAATACAGTATATCACTTAAAAGATGATAATAGCAGGAGAACAAACAGAGCTGCTTGAAAGGCAGCCACCCATGGCAGCGCCGGTTTAAAAAAAACTGTTGTTTACAGCCATGTCCAGAAGCTAATTGCTGATGCTTCGCAACACATATGTGTTCATCCCACCTCAGCAGATACAGTATGTCATATTACACGAGTTGGACAATATTGGCATATCGGATATCAGCAAAAAAGCCAATATTGGACAGCCCTAGTAAGGTTTTTCATTTATAAATAAGGGTTAAGGAAAAAATTGTCTTCAAATATTTCTTAGTCCCACGTAAATGGTGGTTTCATCATTGATCTGTATTTGAAGCACATGCACCTTATCCTTTTCCAGGAAAAATTTGATCACCTTGTGGTGAGCTTGTATATATAATCCTCCATCTTGACACTCCAATTTATCAATATATATATCATGTGTTTTACTTGCTGCTCTCCACTTGTCCAAAACATAAAAAAATAAACTAGCTGGCTTTTTGTCTCAAGGAACAACAGGCACCTTCCAGCTTATGCACGGCCCTTCAGGATGAGGCGAGTACTGCAGCGCCTCTGCATATGACATTAGTCTGTATTTTATTGTCCGCTTAGCAAGAGTAATGATGTAATAGCTGAAACAGGAGACAAGCCAGTGTCTTATTGTGCCGGTCCAAAGCCCGGATAAATACAGAGGATTGTATCAGGAAGGGCATCCGACGTAAAACTTTTGCCAAACCAAAACATGCAAATCAAACAAATGACTTCCATAACAGGTCGGTCGTGGACACGGTTAACAACGCCCGCCACCGGTGCTGTTCATCGACAGGGTGCCGGTGGAAATTGGATTACTGTTGGTTGAAGAAGGAGAGGAGGAAGGTGTGTCCGTAGGAGGAGAGAGAAAAGGAATGCCAAAAGTCAAGGACTGAGAGTGGGGACCTTGAATGTTGGAACTATGACAGGAAAAGATAGAGAACCTGAAAAAGGAAGAATGTTGCATGACTTTTAGGAAGAAGTAAAAACAGGCTATTGGTGGCCAGGAGGTGCTTCCAGGTGACTGG
The DNA here is from genome assembly GCA_024372805.1 of Oostethus manadensis. NCBI lineage: Eukaryota > Metazoa > Chordata > Actinopteri > Syngnathiformes > Syngnathidae > Oostethus > Oostethus manadensis. The sequence goes on from QODF01000057.1 coordinate 134,845, forward strand.
ACAACTACAGCTACTGTGATCAGGGAGACAGGTAGGAGAGTACTTGGCGTGTCATCTGGAAGGAAAGTAGACAAGGAGACTTGGTGGTGGAATGAGGAGGTGCAGTAGTGTATACAGAGTAAGAGGTTAGCTAAGAAGAAGTGGGACACTGAGAGGACTGAAGAGAGTAGACAGGAGTACAGGGAGATGCAGCGTAAGGTGAAAGTAAAGGTGGCAAAGGCCAAAAGAGGGGCCTATAATGACTTGTATGCTAGGCTGGACAGCAAGGAGGGAGAGAAAGATCTGTACAGGTTGGCAAGACAGAGGGACAGAGATGGCAAGGACATGCAGCAGGTTAGGGTGATGAAGGATAGGAATGGGAGTATATTGACAGGTGCCAGTAGTGTCATGGGAAGATGGAAAGAGTACTTTGAAGAGTTGATGAATGAGGAAAATGAGAGAGAACAACGAGTAGAAGAGGTGACTGTTGTGGACCAGGAAGTAGCAAAGATTAGTAAGGAAGAAGCGAGGAGGGCATTGAAGAGGATGAAGAATGGAAAGGCACTCGGTCCTGATGATATACCTGTGGAGGTATGGAAGTGTCTAGGAGAGGTGGCAATAGAGTTCCTGACCGGGTTGTTTAACAAGATCTTAGATAATGAGAAGATGCCTGAGGAATGAAGGAGAAGTGTATGGGTGCCCATTTTTAAGAACAAGGGAGATGTGCAGAATTGTGACAACTACAGAGGAATAAAGCTGATGAGCCATACAATGAAGTTATGGGAGCAGCAGCAGTACGGTTTTATGCCAAAAAAGAGTACAACAGATGCAGTATTTGCTTTGAGGATGTTGATTGAGAAGTACAGGGAAGGTCAGAGGGAGCTGCATTGTGTTTTTGTAGATCTGGAGAAAGCTTATGACAGGGTGCCCAGAGAGGAACTGTGGTATTGTATGAGGAAGTCTGGAGTGGCAGAGAAGTATGTTAGAGCGGTGCAGGACATGTACGAGGACTGTAAGACAGTAGTGAGGTGTGCTGCAGGTGTGACAGAGGAGTTCCGAGTGAAGGTGGGACTCCATCAGGGATCAGCTCTGAGCCCCTTCTTGTTTGCTATGGTGATGGACAGGCTGACGGACGAGGTTAGACAGGACTCTCCATGGACTATGATGTTTGCAGATGACATTGTGATATGTAGTGAGAGCAGGGAACAGGTGGAGGAGAAGCTTGAGGGGTGAAGGTTTGCCCTGGAAAGGATAGGAATGAAGGTTAGCCGCAACAAGACGGAGTACATGTGTGTAAATGAGAGGGACTCAGGTGGAAGAGTGAGGTTACAAGGAGAAGAGATAATGAAGGTGAAGGATTTTAGGTACTTAGGGTCAACGGTCCAGAGCATTGGAGAGTGTGGAAAAGAGGTGAAGAAGTGTGTGCAGGCAGGCTGGGTGTGACCAGGATGGACAGGATCAGGAATGAGCACATCAGATGGAGAGCACATGTTAGAGGTTTCGGAGATAAAGTCAGAGAGGCCAGACTGAGATGGTTTGGATATGTCCAGAGGAGAGATAGTGAATATATTGGTAGAAGGATGCTGAGTTTTGAATTGCCAGACAGGAGGCCTAGAGGAAGACCAAGAGGAGGTTTATGGATGTAGTGAAAGAGGACATGAAGGTAGCTGGCGCAAGAGAAGAGGATACAGAAGACAGAGTTAGATGGAGGCAATTGAGTCGCTGTGGGACCCCTGAAGGGATAAGCCGAAAGGAAAAGAAGAAGTAGCAAAAATAATGCTGTAGAAAGTTATTGTGTATAAGAAAGGTTAATGTTATATCGGCCACGTGCTGACAAAGAGAAACTGGCAGGCGCTAAAACCCAACTCGGTGCACTCAGGCGGTAGACCGGGTTTGCCCACTAAACCCAGAGGAGGTTTCTGCCCACGAAGGGCAAAATTGCCAAAAAAGTGCACTTTTTTGTAACAATTGAAAGATTTGTGTGAAGATATCATAAAATGTAGATGACAAAATGCAAGCCCTAGAAGTGACCCCTCACTTAATTAGTGGCGGCTGAGGCTTTATAAAGGTGTCCAGTGCTGAGATTTGAATGAGTCATTCCTTCCATGTTATTGTGGACGACGTTTGCGATCCATCTTGAAGAAAAGCTGTGGCTTTTATTGCGTACACTAAGTCTGTTCTACTTAATCAGTAATAAAATCCTTTCAGTCGTAATGTCAGGGGGCAAACATATTCCATATCAGCAAATATGCATTTATTAAATTCGGATGAAAGGGCTGGTAGAAAACAAATCAGTGTGGGCATGATTGAAAAGATTGAATCTGCTTTCTTCTGCTCCTTAACAACAAAGGAATCATACTGGATTTGTTCTCTTTCTTGACGTCCTTGGAACTTGAAAGCCAATTCCATGTGGTTCAACTCCACATTTTAAGCGCTGCAGCCTTGGAAGTGGAATATGAAAAATGGATGAATGGAATTCATATTAAAACATACATTTTCAAAAATGTCTTGTCCTTTGTCACGCGTGGACTTTTGGAGGTGTTAACCATGGGGGCGTCCAAACTCCCCCCCCCAGTGAGGGCCACTTATTGAAAAAGGAAAGGATGCAACTTTGATGTTTTGTACACATGTAACAAGTTGTATATATTTTCCATCTCAGCTTCGCCACAAGGTGAAAAGACATTATTCATATCATCAACACTATTTCTTATGTTTCCCGTATTTTTGTTTAATTTCCAAATATTTCAACTTCAAAAATAATTTTTGTAGATTATTTTATCATAATATTATGATGTTACTTTTATAATGTTTAGGTTTTATTTCCAGAACAGTATTTTTTCCCCTAATCTAATTTTCTAAGAAAGTTATTTTGATTGTCATGATAGTACAACTTTCAAAAATGTACTTTTCTTTAATATTTCAATGTATTTATCCTCACAATATTATGAGTTAATTCTTGTAAAATTGCCACTTTTTTCTTGTTAGAATCTGACTTTTTCAGCCTAATATTTTAAATGTATTTTTGCACAATTATAGCTGTTTATTTATTTATTTATTTATTTATTAGCATTTTTGCGTTTATTTTTTCCAAGTATTTGAAATTATTTTTGGTAAATTTTCTTCTTGTCATAAGCACTTTATTTTAATAATATTTTGACTTTATACTTGTAATATGATAACTTTTCCCACAACCTGTTTTTTTTTTTAAATTACACCTTTTATTTTGTTTTGGTTGGTTTTTTTTCTCATAAAATTACTACTTAAAAAAAAATGAATGGCATTATTATTCCTGACAATATGATGAGTTTATCTTATAAAAATGCCACTTTTTTCAGGTAATTTTTTGACTTTATATTTGTAAAATTACAGATGCTTTTAGTGAGGAAAATGTCATTTATGTAGCTATGACATTACTATGTTTTAATATTTTGACTTTATTCTTGCAAGTTTACTGCTGGTTTTTCTAGTTTTGCTGTTTTTGTTTTTCCCATCATCCCTCCATTTTTTATGCCGCTTTTTTATCACTAGGGTGGCGTCGCGAGAGTTTATTTTTATTAATTTTTAATTATATTTTTGGATTGTGCAACATCCATTGTTTAAAGAAATGTACCATTTTTGTTGCCTTTTATTCAGACGTCGTGTTGGTGGTATCAAGATGCAAGGCAAAAAGGCTTGACATCTTTATCCATCGCCGTGCTACAGAGCCCACATATGCAAAGCCCACATGTAATGGAGGCGAGAAGTGATAAAGGCTGACATTTGTGATAAATGCACTGACCATAAACTGTCAAATCATAGCCCAGCGCGGCTGCTGGTTGCTTCTGGTTACGCTTTGCACCCTCTCACTGGCCCATGTAACTCCCCTTCAGCGCGGCTGCCATGTTGGACACACGCGGTCAGAGTTGGCTCTGACAGGAGCTGCAGTGAGTCACGCGGTGGCCAAAGGCGTCGGCAGCCAACGTTAGTCATCTTTTTTACCACACCTATTTCACTGACCCCATTTTCAAGCGCCTCAGCCGGCGTGCGTCCTCATGTCCTCTATCGTGGTGCGTGCACTTTTAAAGAACAGAAAGGGCGCGGATGACGCGGTGTTAGCGAAAATCTGCTGGCAGAGCATCTTCATGTCTTATTCATGCGGCCAGTTTATCACCCGCTGACAAGTTGTCGCTCTCCCTTAGTCTTTTGTCCTTTTTAAAAACAGCCTGAATTATTCAAGCCTGCTTCATGCATGATACCGCTGCTGTCAGCCCACATCACTTGGAAATCAGATAAGAGAGAAGTTTTTGGGTCATGTTTGTGGAAGCAGCCGGAGGCAAAGTGATAAATGCTGATAACTTTTTTTTTTTTTAAATCATCATAAATGGACATTGTGAACTTTCATTGAATGTAGAGCAACAATCCTTTTTTTATTGCCCACTCCAAAGTCAAAAAGGCAGCCACCATTGACGTGCAGTCAGAGGAGGCAAGTAAAAGGAAAAAAAGAATACACTCGTCTCGTTTGTGGCGCTTAACTGCTTGCAGACCGACCATGATTCAATATTAGTAAACGGAATGTTTTTGTGGTAAATGCAGATGTTAACATCATTAGAGCTCTTTATATTTTCCATAGTTTTATCACTTGACTAGAATTAGACAATATTTTTCAAAGTTTTTGACCTATACGATTCTAAACAAAATCTTTAGAACTAAACAATGTTACTGGATTTTTGCCTTGCAATCTTGTCAAGCCTGCTGCATCTTGCACACGCCTATACCTTGATTGACACAAACCAGAGCCAGTTAGATGCAGGCTCATTGCCACACTCTACTGATCCACTCAGGCAAAAGTACCTCCCCTGTGTGGATGGGACTGGAGAATAGCATAACAATGTAGGCACTTCCTAGTTTGAGACCTTCTTCCTTTTTCCTTGATGGAAAGAGGTCCAGCACTGTACTTTGTGACATCCTCCAGACAATTTCTTCACCAAAAAATGGAAAATACAGAAGTGTGGTTAACCGAGCTCTTCTCGGGATAAACAAACTCAAACGTTTCACCAGCTTCGACTTAAAAACCTTCCATATAGTCAAATGAGGTTCATTTGGTCTGTCACTCACACATTCTAAACACTTCTTGATTCCAGACCAGACTTGACTGGTTTTCTATACTGGACTGCTGGCTTGCAGTCTTCTTCACGTGACCTTCCTGTGACGTGTCCTGTCATACCAATGTTGTCTCTGTCTTCCTGCCAGTGAAGAAGACTGCAAGTGAACATTCCAAACTGTCAGGTATGGAAAACTAGATCGCTGGGTGAAAATGATGTCATACATAACGACCCCTACATGTGCTGCTGTAAACGAACACACTGACAAATATGTCAAAGCAACAAGGGTGTCTAAAGTGTGGCTCGCAGGTAATATCCAACCCACGCCACATTCTAAAATATCATGTAACAAAAAAAAAAAAAAAAAAAAGGTAGACATGGGAAAATTAGCACTCATTTTTCAAGGATATTAAGAGAAAAAGGTCATACTTTTCTGAGGAAAATGTAATATGAGAAAAATAACAATATTTCAATAGCATAAAGTTGGATGTTTTTAAATTGTAGTATTATGAAAAACAAAACAAGATGAACTTGTCATTTTTGGAAATTTAGGTTGTGCAAAAAAGTTGCAATAAAATGGGAAAAAAATATTACAAGAAGAAAATCAAAACGATAAAAAAAAAGTCGTGTTCTAATGAAGAAAAACTGGCAACTGACAAATAATATCATTTTAGTGGCTCAAAGTTGAAATATGGGATGTAACAAGAAAAGTCGTTCTTTTACAAAGATAACGTAACATGAGGAATGTAACACTATTTTAATAAAAATATTGAAATATTGAAGCAAAAATAAATACTGTATGGAATAATAACAGTTAACAATAAATAAGACATTTATATCCATCCATCCATCTGTCTATCTATCTATCTATGTATCTATTGACCATTTAGAATACAGTTTGATGAACAGATCACACCGCATGTCACTAATGCACGTGACATATTCATTCACTGACTAGAATTTGTGGGCAAGCTCACAACCACATGTAAAATGTGTCCTGCATCAGCTTAACACGTGTTTTTCATGTAAAAAGATGTTTGTATTTTATGCCTGCTCCACATCAGGAAGTTCCACACGGAGGTTTTTATCCTCAAGAGCTGCAGCTGCAATTTTAGGAGTCAGCTTGATATACACAAGCCGCTCCGGAGGGACAAATATGTCAAATGACTTGTTTACACAAAAGGACGGAGCTTGCAAAAAAAAACAAAACCATGCTATCATGGGCTTTGATAGCGTTACACTTTCACCATGGAGCTTAGCGATGCAATTTACATGTTTGGGATTTTTGTCAACTCGACAGTTGACCCCTTTCAACTGTTTTTCAAAGATCATTTGTAATTCAGAGCATTTTCCCCAGTTAAATTTGTGCTGGATTTCTAGTTGCTCCTTTGAAAGCCTCTGACAAAACGAGAGCGCATCACTGAAATGATGCAGAATACCCAGCATTCCCGTGCAAAAACATAGTTTTCTGACTGAATGCGCGTTTGACTTGAGTAGACACAGGGGAATGCATGTTTTAATCAAGACCATGCTGTCTTCTAGACTATAAAAAAAACACATGCATGCATCAGAGTGCCGGGGGTGCAGCATCATCTATCACTGTCAATGTTTATAATTTCTGTCTCCAGACATCCCAGTAGGCAGCTTGTGTTTTGCTTTAAGCCGTTTATGTTTTCTGACTGGTGTACTCACCGGACCTCACCTACTGTATATTTGCTCTCTTGACACCCCCTCCTGCCAAAACACACTAAACTTCAACGCAAACACCCAACGCAAATATAGTGAAGGAATACATAAGTTATACAATATGCTAGCACACATATACACTTTGTACTATCGTTCTATTTCTGCACATTATTATATCACATGACAGTACCCGCGACCCTAATGAGGATAAGCGGTATAGAAAATGGATGCGTGGGTATACAACTATAAACAGGTTGATATACTTCAAGTCAAGTCAGTTTTATTTTACCTCATTGCCGGGTATTTGGTACTACTAGCACGCAAAATGTCTTCCTCAAAAAAAACAAACAAACAGCAAAATAACTGATAAATAATAATGAGACAAAGAACATATTTTTAGCCGTTACATGAAAATATCTTAATATGCGGCCTGCGGAGGAAGAAGTTTGGACACCCCTGCACTGAGGAGTTAAACGATATTAACGGGCAACAAGATGGCATACAAAGAATGAGCAGTAAAGCATGTTGGCCGCAAACATCACAATTCAGACAAAAAGTCAGAAATCAATAAGGAAATGAATTTCATGCAAGTCTCAGGGTCTCCTTTATTCTGCACGGGCCCTACACACGAGGCCTTCAGGCACATTATGTAACTCTCAGTCTCACAGTAAGTGCTAATGTAGTCGTGCTGTTTTTCATGTTTATAGGAGGAAAGAAATAATAATACACGTTTTTTGTCTAAGTGAGTTGGGTGTTAGTTTTTTTGTCTTTTATATTGACTTTTTTGTTGCAATCATGAGCTTATAAATGTGACCATATAAACAGTAAACATTTCATTCTGCATTCACACATGATGCGGGGTAAGAAATCTATTTCAGGAACAAAAAAATCGGAGGATCCATTTGAATTGCGTATTTTTAGGGAGCCGGCTCCCTTGAAAGAGACGGAATTGCCGCGACTGCTGGGCAGCGGCGTACAACACCATCACTACTGCACGAGCCCTCAGGACGAAACCTTTCCGAGATAACGTCAGCAGGAAAGAATCAGGTGTTAAGCATTTCTATTCTTTGAGAGTAAAAACCAGAAGGATTTGAGAACCCAGGCCAGTTCGTTGTGTTTCAATCAGTGTTTCAATTGTCCAAACGGTGCCAAGATGTTGTTTGAGAATGTACACACTGCATGTATTATGTCCATACTGCTGGCGTCAAAAGTGTACTCATTCATTGTGTCAGTAAAGAAGGGAAGCAAGCAAAATGAAAGTCCAGTAATTGGTTCCAGAACCGACCATGATTTCTGTGAAATCTTATTCATTATTATTTATCGTTTTTATATATTGAACATTTTCATAGTTAGAGTTGCATTCACTTTCTAAATAGACTTTTTTTTACATTATTAAAGCCCTCTAGACATGGTATAACACCCCTATAGTCACCATTACACTGGTATTACCCAATAGGGAACACATAATAAGACATATAAGACATACATAAGACTCACATGTTAGCATTGGGAGAGTTCGTTTTTACTTCTTGGTCTGTACTTCCTTGGATGGCTGTTGTCTCACCAGTGTAACATTACTGACACCTAAGGAGCAGTATAGAATACTGCATTTCTTTTACAGCGTGTCTTACAATGTGTATTGTGAATGCCTTATATTCGTATTTTTGCTGCTTTTATGCATGCTTCACTTGGGCAAAAAATATGCTTAAATATGCATATTTATGGTTAAAAAAATAGGCCAGGTTCAACCACAAAAGACTGACACTTTATTAATATGTGTATTTTTGAAAATCAGTGAGCACGAAGTTATCCTAACTATTAAATAACCCTAAAATATACACTTTTTTTCATGTAAACAGAATTGTATGATTTTAAAGAAGAAGGTGAATGAAAAATGGCCACAGTGTGGTGATCTGGCGAAGCTGGCTGGGCTTGCTTAATATTGTTATTATTAGTGGTAGTGATGGTATTGATCATAATGGTAATTGTTACATAATGAAAATGATGTAATTATAGTTGTTAATGATTATTATTGTTGTCTTTTTGGCTGTTATCGTCATTGTTATTGTATATATTTTTGTTTTTGGTGTTGTCTTTTCAATTGTGCGGATTAGAATTTATTATTGACTTTATTATTATGATTTTATTTTGTTTGTATCTTTTTGGGTAATTTGGAGCTGGACTCGTGCTTATGTATGTTTCAAAAGACAGAAAAGCAAAATTGAAGCAAATTGCTGTTTTGGAGATCCAAAATGTGTACGACACTGCAAATCCGTTTGAAAGTTGCAGGTCCTGTTTCACCCCAAGCTCTCTTCTTAATTGACTCCAGCATGGAGTAAATGAGAAGACAATGAAAAGATAAATGACAGTAATGGAAGGAAATGAAGTGTGAAAAGAGACATTTTCACACAGTAAATTGAATTAGAACAATGATCCTGCTTCTGTGTGAGAAACGAGGCTTACTTGGCTTTTGTACAACAACATGTACTCTCGTTGCTTCGCTTGCGCTTGAAAGAAGCCAAAGAGGAAAACCGTTCATTCCGATGAAGCTGGTGCTTCATGTACACCTTGCATCCATGCAAATCAGGGGCTGCCTGCCCAAGTCTGTTTTTGTTCTGCTCCAGCTAAAGGTCAGGTCTTATGAGCTTCCATTAAGACGTAGTTTGTTTGGTGCACGCCTGAAGGACAAAACTCATTCAAGCAGAACATAACAAAATGACAAAGCGAAGTTAAGCTTCGACTCGATGAAGTCAAAAGGCAAAAGGACAAGGACTGTCCGTCTTGTCACCAGCCAAATGGACAGAAAACCAACTTAATGAAACAACACTGGGTCTACAAGAATGAGATGAGATTTTAACATTATTTTTACAGAATAGTACAATATATTACTTTTAGGAAAAATACAATGAGAAAGTATTACAAATATATGACAATATATTGTAATCTACTGCACCCTGTGTGTGCACGCTAGCGACCCCGCCTCCAACCCACCGAGACAAAGAGACTTTAGGGGTGACAAAAGGGTTCACTCTGTTCATGCCGTTGTTCTATGGAACAGTTGTGCCAAGATTGAATTCTCTTCCTGCCTGGTGGCAGGAGACATGATACTGTATATATATATATGTGTGTGTGTGTATATTTAATATATGTACTGTACTAAATATTCTACACTATATTTTGTAATTTAAAAATATAGTATAGAATTTGTAATTTAATTTGTAATTAAAAAAAAACATTACACCTCTCCATGAATCACAACCTTACCGCGGTGGAGGGGTTTGAGTGCCCGAGTGATCCTAGGAGCTATGTTGTCGGGGGCTTTATGCCCCTGGTAGGGTCTCCCAAGGCAAACAGGTTCTAGGTGACGAGCCAGACTAAGAGTAATTTAGAAGACCCCTATGAAAAAACACAAGCGGAGTGACCGCACCTCGCCCGGACGTGGGATACCGGGGTCTCACCTTGGAGCCAGGCCTGGGGGAGGGGCTCGCAGGCGAGAGCCTGGTTGCCAGGTCTTCACCCGTGGGACCTGGCCAGGCCTAGCTCGAAGAAGCCACACGGGAACTCCCCCCCGCA
>QODF01000057.1:148713-164276 GCA_024372805.1 Oostethus manadensis
TTTTTTTTTTTTTTTAATGTGTTTTTTATGCCCCAACTCTGAAAATATTTATAAACGTGGACTCCTACTTCACGGAAATTCACTTATGTGTTGAGTGAGAAAGCAATTAACCGCCATAAAGGAGGGATTGATGTCATGTTTTAAAATGGGAAGATGCGTAAATTGGAGTTAGATCATAAATTGTGCAAGTTCTCCACATTCTGCAAATGGCTTGTTTATTTTCTCAAGCGTTTGTGCTTCCAGCCAGAGCTTACCTAATTGACTTTTCAACATTTTCCTCCCGACACTTTATTTATTTCCACTTCCGTGCACCTGCGACACTCACGAGCCTAATTCAATTATCAATTCATTAAGTTGACTAATGGAATCATTTATCAGATTCAGCTCATTATGTCCCGTCGTCTTTCTGTATCGCTGCGCTCCCAACAAATGCTACAGGTTTTCGTTTCCTGATCTAAACCTCCAGCGGGGATCCAGGAAGCCACCACGCGTCCTGCCATCTCTGAAGGATGCACACGTGAACCCAACGGAAGATGTCGATTGATTTGCTTGTCTAGAGGCTATCGCTAAAAATAAGCAAATAAAGCCCTTGGATATAAAGAAGATTGATGTCAATCAGCAGTCTGCCTCAAGTGTGGCTTGTCCCATCTTATTAACGCGCTCTCCACGCACCGAGCGTTCTCTGATGACTCCATTGATATGCAAGTGAAGAGAGAAGCTTGTCTTTTGCCATCTTGAGGAGGAGTCCCCTGTGATTGCTCAGTCTGTTGGCGAAGGCAGCTGCAGCGATTGTCATGGATACAGGGAATATCAGGACAAAGTCAAACCTGTTTCATGCGGTAAGAAAGGGTCCCTCGACTTTGCGTCGTATATTATGTTGTATATTGTTTGCAATCATCTTTTACTGTCTTTGATTTTTTAAATCACATCCATAGTTGATGGCGCATGACCAGCTAGCACTTGCTGTTCAGTCCCATGACACCTCTGCTAAAGCAGAGTACATGCCTCTCAATGTTGATGCTGGACTTGGTTCATTCAGTACGTTTTTCATCCACAGTTGCGTTGCTGCTGGATGTTAACAAATGCACTTGCAGTTTACACACTGATACTGTCAACATCAAGGGTGGCGCCTCTCAATCCAGCAGCCTTCATCAGTTCATGCTCAATGAGTAGGTGGGACACACATCAGTCAGACTAGATAGGACAGCTTCAGTTTGAGAACTTGGAGCATCTATTTGTCCTAGGGTTAGGGTTAGGGTTTCTTTTCCTTGATCTCAGCCATTGCATTTTTGTCCCCGCCACGGCAAGTCCATCTCAGCCATGGCATGTGGGCTGGGTTCTGCTGGCTCAGTTTCCAGTCTCCATGCAGTGTGAAAAGTCATGTCCCCTGACGTCATGTCTCATAACATCACCGATGCCCAGTCACCACAATAGCACATAGAACTTGTCTTTCTATATTTTTGACTAACTTTACTACAAAACAGCCATTGTTTTTGAAAAAACATGGATACATATCCAGGGACGCCTGTCTTTCTAAATCCAACACAGGCTTTTTCAGTGAGTGGAGTTTGTTTCAACATGTTTATGTCCACCAAGAATGTTTAGGACGGTGTCATGTGTTGGTTAGTTACATGCTACTTCTCCTCCATTACTCCTTTCTCTTTCTTCAACCCGAAACCATTTGGACTGCAAGCCATGCCGAATATTTTTACAGAAGCGTTTAGCATCGGAGCACACTGGGCAACAACTGGGCCATCAATGTCTTATGAAACCCGAATACTTCCCGCTCTTCAGCTCTTTTCCTCCCTGTGAGAGCCTTTAAGAGAGCAAATGAATTGTAAATGCGACACTAAGTTTCATGAGCTAAATTTCCCAGAGGAGAGCAAATTGCATCTTATTGTATTTTTGCCACCAACCTGAATAGGAAGAGTAACCAGTAATCTCATTCTGTCATGGCAGTCCCCACCTTTAATTTATGAACAGGCTCTAATTAACCAGCCGGGGTGTCATGTGACTTGATGCAGCTACACACATAACCTCTTAAGTGTTTCAGCTGAGGGATCCACTTTTAGCCGGTAAATTAATGCACGCGTCGTCCTCCGTGTTGTCTGCACAGGCGCCGGCGCTTTAACATTCTGGACCAAAAGCTTTTAAATACATGTATTCTGCATCCAACTTTGCAACATCAATCATCTCTTTGGGATTTTAGTCGTTGATCACGGGCGCGTTAAATGTGATGGCGGCACGCCCATCTTGTGAAGCTGACAGAGCCCGTGAAGATCACCTTGTTCTGACACTCCTGCGGTTAAACCAGCATATTACAGTACGTCTACGCTTGATTGGAGTCCTTCAAGCGCAATGAATTGCAATTGGCAGGCAGCGGAGTGAGATTTTCCAACTCTGGATTGAACTGGGTGACAGAGGGGGCCTTCTGTGCTTTTGGCTCCCGAATCAGGCTCAGTAATCTTTGCCAAATTCACAGTTAAGAACATTTGTGTTGCATTCAAACAAAGCCAAATTTGTTTTGTTAGATGAACTCCCTGTGACAAGCTAGCAGACTTGTACGCAAGATTCCAAAAATCCAAAGCCTTCAACCAAGTCCAAGGATCAGTTAACGGGTCAGTGAAAGGAACCGACAGGGCGCTAACTTTCCACCAAGATGTTCTTATTGTTATTAGGTATTTATGGAGGTGTCCAAACTTTTTCCCCCAAGGGCCACATACTGTAGTCAAAAATGAAAGTATGCAACTTGCTTTTTCATGTACTCCTTTTTGGACATGTGGAACTGTGTGATGTATTCCCATGGAACGTGCTTGTGTGCATGCTCAACATAAATGGAATCATTACCATTGCCATTACCATTACCATATGGCAGTGGTTTGCAAACTGGGGGGCGCGCTCCGGCGGTATGACAGGGAGGTTTTGGGGCTACCACAAACACTATTCATTATTACCATAATTTACGGGGGTGGGTGGCACTAAAAATTATTTTATCTCCAAAATGGGGGTGCTGCAAAAAAAGGCAGAAAAACTGCCATGGTATTTTTTGGTTAAAAAAATGTAATACTGTCCCTTTAAATTAGGCACTCTAAACATTGTAATTAAAAATAATTAGAGTGGAACCTCAAGATACAAAATGATTTTCGGGTGTTGGAATTTTTGTAATAAGATTTGCAGATGAATGGCGTAATTCGTTCCAGCCCCCTCGTCCAAAGAGTAAATATTGGACCCACCAGCTTGTATGCTGGTGCAGTACATTCAAAATTCTGGGCGGCACTTTCCAATTTCATTTTCGTATTTTGAATATTGTTTTGTTAAATGGGACGGAAATGTCTTCGAAGCCCGATTCGTGTTATGAATATTTTGTATAATGTAATATAATAAGGTTTTCGTAAGTCAAGGTTCCGCTGTACAGTAAAAACAATGGCGGGAAAAATGATTGATACAAACCTATCTCACACAAAAAGACAAGAACAGGAACATGAAGGTGGTCCTTGTTTAGAGACTAATATTGGGAGTATAGTTTATGATTTATACTTTTGGAGGAAGGAGACAATGTCAAAGTTGTGTGAGACCAATTAGGCTTCCCAGAACATTGTGCTTGAACGGTAATCACCACACTGAGTTCTCCAACCTGTAGACATCGATTCCGTATTGATCTTTGCATGAGAAACTCTGCTTTAACCTAGTTCCTCACTCCCACTTGATACGCTGACTGCAGGGTGCCAGGTGGATGGTCCAAAGCTGACTGATTAGAGATAAGTCACAACCAAACACAAGGAGGGCGAAAATCTCCAATCATCACAAGTGACAATTCTCAAGTGCCTTGGTATACTTGGCATAGTTACAGTACATGAGGTGATATACTGTATAGTAATATAGTACAGTCCTTCATTTCCTTTCAACTGTTTGATGTGCCTCCTTAGAAAGAGTGTGAAGAGGTCTGTAAAATGCGCTACTATGCCAAGCAGTACGCGTGTCACCGTGTGTCCATTCAGTCATGGTTAAGAACATCACCTTCTTATATCTTATTTTCTTATACCTGGGAATCAGTTCTCGGACAACAGTTATTCCATATCAGTGCACCACATTTAACGCCAGTAGTGGTAACAGCATTGTAAAGTTTGAAATTGTAAATCAATGAAGCGGTTTCAATAGAAATTGCGTGTGAATGCTGAAATAAATTACATGCGAATGCTAAAATTCTGATGATGCTTGACTGAAATACACCATCCATCCATCCATTTTCCATCGCTTATCCGGGTCCGGGTCGCGGGGGCAGCAGCTTCAGTAGGGAAGTCCAGACTTCCCGGTCCCCAGCGACCTCTTCCAGCTCCATCGGGAGGACACCAAGGCGTTCCCAGGCCAGCTGTGAGACATAGTCCCTCCAGCGTGTCCTAGGTCTTCCCGGGGGCCTTCTCCCGACTGGGCATGCCCGAAACACCTCACCAGGGAGGCGCCCGGGAGGCATCCGGACTAGATGCCCGAGCCACCTCAACTGGCTCCTCTCGATGTGAAGGAGCAGCGGCTCTACTCTGAGCTCCTCCCGGATGGCCGAGCTCCTCACCCTATCTCTTAGGGTGAGTCCAGCCACCCTACGAAGGAAACTCATTTCCGCCGCTTGTATCCGCGATCTCATTCTTTCGGTCATGACCCATAACTCATGACCATAGGTGAGGGTGGGAACGTAGATCGATCGGTAAACAGAGAGCTTTGCCTTCCGGCTCAGCTCTCTCTTCACCACGACGGTCCGGTACAGCGACCGCATTACTGCAGATGCTGCACCGATCCGTCTGTCGATCTCACGCTCCAACCTTCCCTCACTCGTGAACAAGAACCCGAGATACTTGAACTCCTCCACCTGAGGCAAGACCTCACTCCCAACCCGGAGGGTACAGTCCACCCGTTTCCGACTGAGAACCATGGCCTCGGATTTGGAGGTGCTGAGTCTCATCCCAGAAGCTTCACACTCAGCTGCAAACCGCTCCAGTAAACGCTGAAGGTCACAGCCTGATGAGGCCATAAGGACCACATCGTCTGCAAATAGCAGAGACGAGATCCTAAGGTCACCAAGCTGGACTCCCTCAACACCTTGACTGCGCCTAGAAATTCTGTCCATGAAGATTATGAACAGAATCGGTGACAAAGGGCAGCCTTGGCGGAGGCCAACGTTCACCGGAAACAAGCTCGACTTACTGCTGGCAATGCGAACCAGGCTCCTGCTTCGATTGTACAAGGACCGAATGGCACGTAGAAGCGGACCATCAATCCCGTACTCCCGGAGCACCCCCCACAGGACACCACGAGGGACACGGTCGAATGCCTTTTCCAGGTCCACAAAGCACATGTAGACTGGTTGGGCAAACTCCCACATACCCTCGAGTACCCTTGCAAGGGTGTAGAGCTGGTCCAGTGTTCCGCGACCGGGACGAAAACCACATTGCAGCTCCTCTAACCGAGGTTCGACTAACGGTCGTACCCTTCTCTCCAGCACCCTGGAGTAGACTTTCCCAGGAAGGCTGAGGAGTGTGATCCCCCTATAGTTGGAACACACCCTCCGGTCACCCTTTTTAAAAATGGGGACCACCACCCCGGTCTGCCAGTCCAGAGGTACTGTTCCTGACTTCCATGCAATGTTGTAGAGGCGTGTCAACCAACACAGTCCTCCAACATCCAGAGCCTTGAGAAATTCTGAGCGGAACTCGTCTACCCCCGGAGCCTTGCCACTGGGGAGTGATTTGACTACCCCAATTACCTCAGCCACGGTGATAGAACTGTCCACGTACGTATCCTCAGACTCTGCTTCCTCTATGGAAGGCATGTCAGTGGGATTGAGAAGGGCCTCGAAGTATTCCTTCCACCGACCAACTATATCCACAGTCGTGGTCAGCAAGCCCCCGTCCGCACTGTAAACAGTGTGAACTGGGGGCTGCTTCCCCTTTCTGAGGTGTCGGACGGTTTGCCAGAACCTCTTCGAGGCCGACCGAAAGTCGTGCTCCATAGCCTCACCGAACTCCTCCCACACCCGAGTTTTTGCCTCGACCACCGCCGAAGCCGCGTGCCGCTTGGCCTGCCGGTACCTGTCAGCTGCTTCGGGAGTCCCGCAAGCCATCCATGCTCGATAGGACTCCTTTTTCAGCTTGACGGCAGCCCTAACCCCCGGTGTCCACCATCGGGTTCGGGGCTTGCCACCACGACTGGCACCGACCACCTTGCGGCCGCAACCACAACTGGCTGCCTCAGCAATAGAGGCACGGAATACGGCCCATTCGGACTCAATATCCCGGTCCTCCCTCGAGATGCAGGCGAAGCTCTGCCGGAGATGAGAGTTGAAGACTCGACGAACGGGAGATTCTGCCAGACGTTCCCAGCACACCCTCACTACGCGTTTGGGTCTGCCAGGTCTGTCCGGCATCCTTCCCCGCCATCTAATCCAACTCATCACCAGGTGGTGGTCAGTTGACAGCTCAGCCCCTCTCTTCACCCGCGTGTCCAGAACATGCGGACGCAGGTCTGATGATACGACCACAAAGTCGATCATAGACCTGCGACCTAGGGTGTCCTGGTGCCAAGTGCACTTATGGACATCCTTATGTTCGAACATGGTGTTTGTTATGGACAAACTGTAATTCGCACAGAAGTCCAGCAACAACACACCGCACGGGTTCAGGTCAGGGAGGCCGTTCCTCCCAACCACGCCCCTCCAAGTCACACTGTCATTGCCCACATGGGCGTTGAAGTCTCCCAGCAGAACTATGGAGTCACCAGCTGGGGTGCTCTCCAGCACCCCTCTGATAGACTCCAAGAAGGCTGGGTACTCTGAACTGCCGTTCGGCGCATACGCACAAACCACAGTCAGGACCCTTTCCCCAGCCCTAAGGCGTAGGGAAATAACCCTCTCGTTTACTGGGGATGACTCCAACACAGAGGCACCAAGCCGGGGGGCTAACAATAAGCCCACACCAGCTCGCCGCCTCTCCCCTGCGGCAACTCCAGAGAAGAACAAGGTCCAGCCCCTCTCAAGGAATTTGGTTCCAGAGCCTAAACTGTGGGTTGAGGTGAGTCCGACTATATCTAGTCGGAATCTCTCCGCCTCTTCCACAAGCTCGGGCTCCTTCCCCACTAGAGAAGTGACATTCCATGTCCCAAAATACACAATGAAATACATAAATGTTAAAAAAAAATCCTACAACTATGTTCACCAATTGAGGATCAAACCAACAACCACTGGGTTAGCACAAATTAAAAAACATCAGTAGTAATTATACATACATCATAAATTCTATAAATTAAAACAAAGTTGCATTCAACGAGAAAATGTCAAATATGTAACGAAAAAATGTAATATTATGAGAAAAACAAATGTCCTTTCAGCAGCACAAAGTTGAAATACTAAAGAAAAAACACATTATTTCTTTGTTGTAAAATGATGCAAAACAAACAAAACATTAAATGAAGTTAGATTTTTTTGAAAATTAGTTTGGGGAAAAAAACGTATGATGTTATAACATTGAAGTCAAAATATTATCGGAATAAAGTAATAAGAAGAAAATGTTGAAGAAGAAAGTTGAAAGAGTCAGAAAATGAATATAAAAAACTGCAGAAATTGAAAAAAGTTAAAATATTAAGACCAAAAAATGGTGTCTTAACGAGTGCAAATTTTTATGACAATAA
Source organism: Oostethus manadensis (assembly GCA_024372805.1). Lineage (NCBI taxonomy): Eukaryota > Metazoa > Chordata > Actinopteri > Syngnathiformes > Syngnathidae > Oostethus > Oostethus manadensis. Next base: position 156,388 of record QODF01000057.1, read on the forward strand.
AATTGTAAATAGTAAGAGGAAAAATTATATAATTGTAGTCACAAACAGTTTAAAAATTAAAGACAAAATGTGTTACTTTTTATTAGTGGTAAAATTATGTGAAATCTCTACAAAATAATGTTGTAATTTCTGGAAAATTAACTTGAGAAAAAAGTATTAAAGCTATATTATGGCAATCTAATCAAAATATTATGTATAGAAAGTCATAATAAGAAGAAATGTACTCTGTACACATGTTCTCTGCTTTATCTTTATCTGAAGAAAATTTACAAGAAGAAAGTTGAATTACTACAAAAGAGCAGAAATGGAAAAAACATTTTACAAGAATGAGGTCAAAATTTTAAGCCAAAAAATGTTATTCTAAGGAGACAAAGAGTTGCAATTTTACCAAATAATATTTTAATAGTCAATGTTATTTTAGTAGTAAACTGTTTAAATATTAAAGAAAAAAAGTTCTTTTGAAAAAAAACACAATAAAGTTGTAGTTTCTAGAAAATGAGCGTAGGGAAAAGTCAAAATAATATGGGAATAAAGTAGGGACGTCCGATAATTGCGGCCTACCAATATTATTGATCCGATATAGCATAAAAATGTAATATCTATAAATATCTGTACCTGGGTTTTTCCCTATAACGAAAACCGAAAACCACAAAAAAAAACCTCCTCTAAATAGCCCTATGGGCTCCCGTACGATGGAGATATTTTTGGCGTACCTCATCAAACATGAGAGCGGGTAAATAAGCTTGCTAAAAAGCCAATATCCAACATCCCTAGAATAAAGTCATAATATACAAGAAGAACATTTACAAAGAACATACAATATTTGGAAAGTTAAAAAACAAGCACTGGGAAAGAGCAATGACGTAAATTCTAATCTGGAGGACTATTTGCTCGGTACTGTCACGGCGTCTGAGCCAGCGTGGCAGGGGTTGGTCCGTCACCATTCATCAGACAATTCCTAGAGTAAGTGTGTAAAGAAATAAAGGCACTTTTGCACCCGGCAGTTAATTATGTGGCATAAGCTGCCACTTAATTGCAAGTGAATATACTGTACACAGATTTAGGCTGTCAATTTAACAGATGTAGGTCAAACGCGCAACAATAACCCTGTCAGGCCTGCGTTGTTTACTTTCCCGCCAGTAAAATGACTCCCTTTGTTTATCAAAGTCTTTTAATTCAACAATAATTGCCTGAATCGCTGTTTTCTGACTTAAACATAACTGTGTTTAATTCATTGGAAACATTGTCATTGTTGAAGACTTGTTACACGTAAAAGTTGGCTTCGACTCGCCTTGCTGTTCTCTTGATGCACCTTTTAAGCTCCTACAGCCAAAACAACCACCTTTGTGAGATCCATGCATGGAATTTCATTGTTAGTTAGCAATAGCATAATGTAATCATCCAGCAGACGTAGAGCAAGGATCACTAACAGTTGGACAGCGGTCCGCGTCAGGACCCAGATGCCGTCAAATACAAACCTGGACCTGTAGTCAATAAATGATTGAAATTTTAGCTCGGGAAATGCCAGATACCAGTACCAGTTACATGCAGGTTACAGGAAAAGTGTACTTTTTTGGAATTATCATGATCAATCCTTATGTGAGACATTATGCAAGACACATGTCTTCCTCTTTTATGCGCATTCTAAAGATATAAAAGGAGATCTGGGGACCGGGAAGTCTGGACTTCCCTACTGAAGTTGCTGCCCCCGCGACCCGGACCCGGATAAGCGGTGGAAAATGGATGGATGGATGGATGGATAAAAGGAGATCTTAAAAAAGAGACAGCTCATAATGAGCTTTTTCAAATACCCCCAACAAGGTTTTCTGGTTTTCTATCCATGATGTGAGCACATTCATGATAACATAACATACACAACTAAAAACGGCAGCACTTGAACTATTACCCCCTAACTAGTCCCACAGTCACACAGAATCTGCCGCTCTTTATTTGAGAACTTTAATTCAGGAACTGACACAACAGCAGTGCAATTCCAACACCAACTCCAACTCACAAACTAACACGTCTCTAGTGTCTACTCCTCATTGTTGATAATAAGAGATGCATTCAGGGACACTCCGAAAATCACCACTACCTTTTTATAATGTGTGCTCTAAATAAACAGAAAGACAAAGAAATGTGGATATTTTTTTCACTCACTTTGTAACTCCTAATGCGGAAGTACAATTTGCTGCATTTAGGTATGCAAGAAAATCCCCCAAAAAGTTACATGGTATTTTTGAACGCAATCTACCATTGCTCCTACGCTGGTTAAAGTGTGATTGAAATGTTGTGCTACTATAAAATAAACTCTTGTTAGGTAAATAGATTTTCAGACGTCAATCTTTTAGCTAGATAGAGTTTTCAGTTCATTTGGAGCTCTTAACCTGTACAAAAATATACAGTATACAATCCTGTCCTGTCTTTCAGATTTACACTAGTTGCAAATGGTGATTTATCGTAATCAATTTATTTGAAAATTGTGAATAACCTGATAAAAAAAATTTTTTTATCTAACCACAGTTTTTTGTTCAAGTTGGAAGGTGCGTTCAAGGAAGTGTGGCAATATCCCTTTACATAAAAGTTGATGTATTTATGGTTGTGGCTGTGTATCGATTTGTTTACCACATCCCTACTTAGATAAAAATGTAATTCTATCTGCAATTAAGTGCAATTAATTATAAGTAAACAGTGGAGAAAATGCAATTAATCGTGATTAAATCGATTTTTAATCGTGTTAAATTTTAATCGATTGATAACCTTAATTTCAGTGTAAGATTGTGTGCATGTGAAACAAATCAAACTAAACTAAACATTATTATAATAATTATTATGTTTATATGTAAAAGATATTTTGTAGGCCAATCTTTGACTGTGTTGTTTGTATTTCTTTCATTTCAGGTCCAAAGGAGACTGATGGAATTAGGAGGAGGACTTTAGACATAAACAAGGGTCACATCACACACCCATCCACAGAAGACACAGAAGGTGAAGTCCCGTGGGTCACCACCTCATCACCCATTAACAGCCCGGACCACCATCCTGTCCTCAAGGGCTTGATGCTTCACGAGCACCTTCTCTTGAGGGACTTTCAGGGGGACCAGCACTTTTTTAGGAGCGATGGGTCTGTGGCGGCAAATCCCACCATGCCAGGCTCCGCCCCCGATGTGGCCCACCCGGTCACTCAAACCATTCCCCATGAGGATGCTCCGGCCTTCTCAGATGTCGCCTCGACGGCCACTGCGGCAGCCACGTCACCTTTTACCACATTCTCCTCGACAACAAACAAACCTCTCATGTCTCTTCTGCAGAAGTCCGCAGAGGACAAGACCAGAGCAGGAGATGAGCAGAAGCCAAACACTCACTTCCTGACAGCACAAATAACACCAAATAACGACGAGACTCCTGTGGCTTCCTTAACATTGCAGCGAGATCAACCTCAACCTTGGAGTGCTTTTTCTAGAGATGCAAATCTTGCACCCTCCACAATGAGGATGGAGAAAGGGCAGGCAAGGGAAACAACTCCAAAGGGCAAACCCAGCCCCAATCAGCAACTCCCAAATCTAATGTCATCATCATCCCCAACAGAGGGTGGTGCCACCACGTCAACTTCTGTCATTACCACCACAACAATAACCACCATGCAAGCATCTGGTGAGAAGGTTTCTCATTTCTTAGACTCTTCATTCTTTAGATTAGTTGGGGGGAAACAATGAGTAGCAGCACCCCAAAGGGAATTTCAAGTTTTGAATCTCTCCCCGTTCTGACATGACATCCCAGAGGAGAAAAAAAATGAAGCATGCCTTCTGTTTGCTGGCCATGCCTGCACAGCCATTGTGCTCTCCAGCAGAAATAACAGGGTTTCTTGCATTTGTCCGAGCTGTAGCTGGAGAGCTTGGGGGGTTACGGAGACACAGGTGGGCTGTCAGGAAGATCAGCAGAGTGAAGGAAAAGGGAATCACATCTCTTTTCGCTTCTCCCACAGAGCCCTGCAGCCTAAATTTCACTGACCCTGAGGGCAACATGGAAATCCTGCAGCAGCTTGACACTGCAGTGGAATGCAGCTACTTGATCACCGTCTACCTGGGCTACGCCATCGAGGTTCAGGTCAGTGTGATAGGCTCACTTGGTATTATCTGGAATGTAACCGCAGTTTTCATGAAGTTCAGGTTGGCATTGAAAAAACATTTGTTTACACCTGGAGGTAAGAAGGAGAGGAATAAATTAGGACATGACCAAGTATACCTGATTTGATTTGTCCTAATCAAATATCATGACATTACTACCAAATGACTATCAGGAGAACCAGAGTACAGAGGGGAAGGAGGCACCTGCAGTGGCCCAGAATCGATTGCACTGTATTCAGACACACGTCACGGAGGTCTCTGGCAAACCTTTTGCACTTTTCAAATGCTGCTGTGCTGGCGTTTCAGGTGGCTGATAAGGTTTTTGGTGCTCATTGGGTTCGTTGGAGCATTTGGTACAACATCCTTCCTCTTAAAGTTAATGTTTGTTTAGAAGTGCACTTCATGGGAAGTTACGGCTGTTAACAGAGAAAAAAGGAGGGTTAGACTTGCCAGGGTATTGGGTAATATTGCCTCATTGGACGATTTTTAATTATCAGTTATCAAAGCGATTTTTGATGTATTGGTGTGTCGTTGTTTGTCCCTCATATTGGGTAATAAAAGTGTAAAGTTGACTATATGGGTGTTATATTGTGTCTAGGCAGCTCTAATAATGTTACAAAAAGGTATGTAGAAGGTTTACAATAGGTTTTGTATACACCAACTAGGAAAATATTCCATTTATAAATAAGAAATCCTACTTCTCAAAAAGTCATTTATCACAGTCATGTCTGGAACCAGTTAACTGAGATAAATGAGAGCTTACTGTATTTATGTTACTTATAAATGGTCCATTGAAATAATTTCTTATGGACAACCGTTGTGTTTGTCACAAGTATCATGCCTACATAAGCCTCCAGGTAGCAGGGGGGGAATCAATGTAATTATTATATTGATATCACTGTCACTGTAGGTGACCCCTTTTATTTACGGTGATCCAATTTTTTTTCAAATAGTGTCCGTATAATGTAAACTGCTATCGCTGTGAGTGTGCTTAATAGCGGGTGATGTTTGTTCCATGAAACACTCGAAAATGAAATAATGGCACACAGGTTAATCCAGTAAAGACTTATTTGCTTTTAGAATATTTGTTGGTGCTGTGTGGGCTGATTGTGATGGACAGGCAGCAAATTGCTGGGGTGTGTGGGTGGATGGGGACAGTCTCAGGTAGAATGTTTGCATGGCAAGTCGTTTTATAAAAGGTTAGAAAAATTAACTGTCGCTATGTGTGTTTGTGTTTGTGTGTGTGTGTGTGTTGCCTGGCATTTGCGATTCCTCAAACGGTTAATTTCCCACTGGAGACCTGAAACTATGTGAGCTTTGTTTGCCCTGCCTCTGGAGGACTAAGATAAGTCTTGACTGAGTATAGTCTTTCTGAAGAGTGTATTTTTCCAACAACCACAGGCACTCTTACCTGAACGCACACACACACACACACACACCACACACGTGTGAGCAAAGACTTGACAACATTTGATCTTTTTGCTGTGAACCACCAGAGATTCTTCAGTACGTTTGACAAAATATTCATTGCATACTTTGAAGCCAGCCATGCAAGGAAGGCAGCTTCCATCCGCCATACTGATGAGACGATTACGACTGCCGAGTTTTACAGACCAGTCAATGGTGCGGCCCGTAAAAGTCCAGCCATGGTGTCTTTTATTCCTTTCTTCAGACATTTTGAAGTTGAGCATGTGTCACACCTGCTTGTCAGGAGTTGTCACTTCCTGCCCGGAGGCGACGCAAGTCCCATGGCAGATTTGAGGAGTGCTTGGATTCCAAATGTTGTATATTCATCTCCTTAGCTTTAACCCACACGGGGGACTATATTCTCAGCAATTTTCAAATTCTGCAATTCTTGTATATGCATTAGGTAACCAGTGATGAGAAATATCGATACTTCCACTACCAGCTCTTTGTTCTAAAAATTGGATTTTCAAATCAAAATATTTCAGTTCTTCAGTCATTTGAGGTAATAACTCACTATACTTCAAGTTTTAAAATAAATGAATAAGTCATGAATAAGAATGATTGAAAATATTATCTTGAAGAAATAAAAATGAAGGGCTGCACGGTGGCCTGGTGGTTAGCATGTTGGCCACACAGTCAGGAGATGTGGAAGATCAGGGTTGGAATCTCTTTGCATGTTCTCCCCGTGCATGCGTGTGTTTTCTCCGGGTACTGCGATTTTCCCTGACATTCCAAAAACAGGTTGATTGGCAACTCAAAATGATGTTGAATTATCATCACAAAAAAAAACAGGATGGCCAGGACCGGACGTGAAAACAGGACATGTCCTGGGAAAACCCTTACCTGCTATGGTTTGTGTGGCGTTACGCACGGTGGCCAGGCAAACTCCAAGTTTTGTTTGACATGTGAGGCGTATCTTTCCACCTAAATTTACTCTGACTTTTTCTTTGACTTTGAAGGTTTCACTCTAAAATTCATAAGGCAGACATCAAGTCCTATTTCATAAAGGATCTGACACACTCACGCACCCCCTACCCCCCCACCCCTCCATCCCACCCCTACACACACACATGTGCACACACACACTCCAAATGAATCTATTAGGCACCTCAATTCAAATGCTCTTTGCTCTCATTTGGAGAGTTCCACTTTTCATCATGTTGTGAAAAGTCATTTTGGTGATACTAATCTCTCTTTAATCACAGTATCCAATAAGGAGCGAGTGATGCCATGAACTATCACTGGAGTGAGTAAATTGATTGCTTCCACGTTCCTGATGAGTTTATTTGCCATTTTCGCTCAACCGTCTCTGGAGAACTCAGACTTCACTCCTCTTGTTTCCTGTGGGCGGATTTTGCCACAGTAGTACCGCCACACTAATCTAATGGAAAGCTGGCTGGTTAAACTGAAAAATTTTCATTTCTACTGTGGGGAACATTGCAGCGTTTGTAGAGAAAGATGTCCAAACCCCAGACAGGTAAGCATCTTGGTTGCCTGGTATCTGGTGTAGCCATTTCTTATTTGTATTGTATAACTCCACACGTACTCTACAGGTATGTGAGGCTCTTTAACCATCCATCCATCTATTTTCCTCGCTTATCCGGGTCCGGGTTGGGGGGGAAGCAGCTTCAGTAGGGAAGTCCAGACTTCCCGGTCCACAGCGACCTCTTCCAGCTCTATCGGGAGGACACCAAGGCGTTCCCAGGCCAGCTGTGAGACATAGTCCCTCCAGCGTGTCCTAGGTCTTCCCAGGGGCCTTCTCCCGACTGGGCATGCCCGAAACACCTCACCAGGGTGCAAAATCTGCATTACTGCAGATGTTGCACCCATCCATCTGTCCAACTCACGCTCCAACCTTCCCTCACTCGTGAACAAGAACCCAATATACTTGAACTCCTCCACCTGAGGCAAGACCTCACTCCCAACCCGGAGGGTACAGTCCACTCGTTTCCGACTGAGAACCATGGCCTCGGATTTGGAGGTGCTGAGTCTCATCCCAGAAGCTTCACACTCAGCTGCAAACCGCTCCAGTAAACGCTGAAGGTCACAGCCTGATGAGGCCATAAGGACCACATCGTCTGCAAATAGCAGAGACGAGATCCTAAGGTCACCAAGCTGGACTCCCTCAACACCTTGACTGCGCCTAGAAATTCTGTCCATGAAGATTATGAACAGAATCGGTGACAAAGGGCAGCCTTGGCGGAGGCCAACGTTCACCGGAAACAAGCTCGACTTACTGCTGGCAATGCGAACCAGGCTCCTGCTTCGATTGTACAAGGACCGAATGGCACGTAG
>QODF01000057.1:164384-208603 GCA_024372805.1 Oostethus manadensis
AATGGCACGTAGTAGTGGGCCACCAATCCCGTACTCCCGCAGCACCCCCCACAGGACACCATGAGGGACACGGTCGAATGCCTTTTGCAAGTCTACAAAGTACATGTAGACCGGTTGGGCAAACTCCCACATACCCTCCAGTACCCTTGCAAGGGTGTAGAGCTGGTCCAGTGTTACGCGCCGGGAAGAAAACCACATTGCAGCTCCTGTAACCGAGGTACGACTAACGGTCGTGCCCTTCTCTCCAGCACCCTGGAGTAGACCTTCCCAGGGAGGCTGAGGAGTGTGATCCCCCTATAGTTAGAACACACCCTCCGGTCAACCTTTTTAAAAATGGGGACCACCACCCCCACGTACGTATCCTCAGACTCTGTTTCCTCTACGGAAGGCATGTCAGTGGGATTGAGAAGGGCCTCGAAGTATTCCTTCCATAGACCAACTATATCCACAGTTGAAGTCAGCAAGCCCCCGTCCGCAGTGTAAACAGTGTGAACTGAGGGCTGCTTCCCTTTTCTGAGGTGTCGGACGGTTTGCCAGAACCTCTTCAAGGTCGACCGAAAGTCGTGCTCTATAGCCTCACCGAACTCCTCCCACACCCGAGTTTTTTCCTCGATCACCGCTGAAGCCGCGTGCCGCTTGGCCTGCCGGTACCTGTCAGCTGCTTCGGGAGTCCCGCAAGCCATCCATGCTTGATGGGACTCCTTCTTCAGCTTGACAGCAGCCCTAACCCCCGGTGTTCACCATCGGGTTCGGGGCTTGCCACCACGACTAGCACCGACCACCTTGCGGCCGCAACTACGACTGGCTGCCTCAGTAATGGAGGCACGGAATACGGCCCATTCGGACCCAATATCCCGGTTCTGCCTCGAGATGCAGGCGAAGCTCTGCCAGAGATGAGAGTTGAAGACTCGACGAACGGGTGCCAGATTGGGAGCCAGACGTTCCCAGCACACCCTCACTTCGCGTTTGGGTCTGCCAGGTCTGTCTGGCATCCTTCCCCTGCCATCTAATCCAACTCATCCACAGGTGGTGGTCAGTTGACAGCTCAGCCCCTCTCTTCCCCCGCGTGACCAGAACATGCCGACGCAGGTCTGATGATACGACCACAAAGTCGATCATAGACCTGCGACCTAGAGTGTCCTGGTGCCAAGTGCACTTGTGGACATCCTTATGTTCGAACATGGTGTTTGTTATGGACAAACTGTAATTCGCACAGAAGTCCAGCAACAACACACTGCACGGGTTCAGGTCAGGGAGGCCGTTCCTCCCAACCACGCCGCTCCAAGTCACACTGTCATTGCCCACATAGGCGTTGAAGTCTCCCAGCAGAACTATGGAGTCACCAGCTGGGGTGCTCTCCAGAGAAGAACAAGGTCCAGCCCCTCTCAAGGAATTTGGTTCCAGAGCCCAAACTGTGGGTTGAGGTGAGTCCGACTATATCTAGTCGGAATCTCTCCGCCTCTTCCACAAGCTCGGGCTCCTTCCCCACCAGAGAAGTGATATTCCATGTCCCAAGAACCAGATTTGGCCGCCGAAGACCAGGTAGCCCGGACACCCGCCCTCAACCACTGCCCAAATCACAAAGCACCGGACCCTTATGCTTGCCCCTGCAGGTGGTGGGTCTGCGGGGGGGAGTTCCCGTGTGGCTTCTTCGGGCTAGGCCCGGCCAGGTCCCACGGGTGAAGACCTGGCCACCAGGCGCTCGCCTGCAAGCCCCTCCCCCAGGCCTGGCTCCAGGGTGAGGCCCCGGTATCCCATGTCCGTGCGAGGTGCGGTCACTCCTCTTAACCATAAACCTGAAAATAGTCAACCATTTACGTAGTATATCAGCTTGGACTATTCAGACAGCATGGGGAATCGTGCAATAAAATCTCATTTACAGGATCTTAGTGAGGCCCCTGCTTTTATTTCTGACTTTCCAGATGGGGGCAGTGTTTGGGAAAAGTCTCAAAGATGATTGACTGATTGGCGCAATGAGACAGTCGTCAAAAGCAATGTGTCTTGACACGACAACAAGACAACATGTTTACAGAATGGTTTGCAAACCCTGGAAGTCTGACTGCTGGCCAAACTGGTTGGAAGTTCCTTCCATCTGAACGAGCCGTCTGACTGGGCGCTGCAAGGCAGGGTTCTCATCCCGCAGATTTTAAGGCGTGATGATAAAAAAAAGACAGAAAAATAATTTGTAAATAACTACGTCACATTTATAATATATAGGCCATTATTTTATCAAAAAATAATATACAGTACTTGACGGTGCTTGAACGCACCATGTAACTTTGTCCCACACTGCTCAGACAGACTACTGTACCGTATTTTTTACTTTTTTTCTTTCACCTCATATTTGCTCACAAAAGCTGGTTCTGTGTGGGAATGCATAAAGGTAAGATTTGATCCCCTTTTAAGTGCTAACGTTTATATTTGTTGCAACGTACGTATGATCTTCTTTCTGCAAAACAGAGACCAGGCTGGTACTGGTGGGTGGTGGCTCCGTATGCATTCAGTGCTTTTATTTTGGCGTTGTTCCTTAGTTTTACACAACACATGACATCACTATAATGTACGCATTGCTGCTACTGACATCCATTCTTGTCTTCAGGCACAATAAGCTACAATGAAAGCGCGACAATCCTTTGGCGGTTGTTTAAGAGACGGACTGGCAACCAGTTACCAGTCTCACGATGCCCAATGCATGTTTCTAAAATGCATTTATCTAAGATTCATGGCTGATTTTTATCCATCCAGGAGGCTGATACCCATGCAAACATATCACTCGCTAGTCATTGGTTTATTATTACAACCCTAGCTGGTTGTAATAAAATTATCTTTGTTCAACTGGGTTGCTTCCTCATCATCTCCAAGTTTGGGAAGATGGAAGATGTGAATAAACATCAGGATCAAGTTTTGGCAAAAGGCTGCTGTTATGAAGGACAGTCATCACTAAGAGCAGCGTGAAGGAGGAAATTTGGCAAAGGAGGAAATGCGAAGGGCATACGACCTACATTAGTCTTGCACACGTTGATAAAGAAATGACATATAAAGCAAGGTGGCGACTGTCAATAATTAGGTTACAGGCTTTCCAATATAATGTTGGTTTTAGCGGAGTGTGACGCGTGAGGCTCTCGCAGGGGATTGTGAGCACACGATCCGGTGTATCAAGACATTTTTCTGTCAGCAGCCGGATCTCTGCTCCCACAGCTCACAGTATTTAATGCATTTGCCCATCTGCTACTACCACCACGTCACCATTCATTTGCAGGAAATAACATGTACAACAATCAGGAGCTTTATCTTACTTGAACTAAAAAAAAACTACAGAAAGAATACATGCATGCTCGTTTTGCAAAAATGAAAGATATTGCTTGTTATCGACCATTAGCAATATCAACTAAAAAAGAAATCCATCCATGTAGAGATCGCCAACCTTAGTCAACCAGTCGATTTTTGGTAGTGATGTGTGATACCACAATTTTGTTTCCTATCCAATGCTGTTTCAAATTCAGTCTAGTATCGGCTATATCAGTCCGATACCAATATTTTGTGCAGATTCACTTCAATTATTACTCCCTTGCTATATTACTGAATGAATGAATAAATGATGGATATTTGGTGAGAGACTACGGTTTATTATTAGTCAAAACATACGGAAATGTAGTACTGTGGTCACCAGGTGGCTGTAATGACACAAAACATTGAGACTTTAGCTTTCATGACATTACCTTAACACTACATGAAGTAAGCCATGGCATGTCCCACATGATACAGTGAAAAAAGTTATCCTCCCTTCCTGTGTGGAAGTGGATTTTTTTTGGCTTGTTAAGTTTAGAAGAAATAAACTTGTGGCTAACTGGTTAGCTCACTAGATTAAGCAAGAGAGTTGCAATGTGGTATCAGCAATGAATAATGTGTAAAGTTGACTATAGGGGTGTTATTTCATCTCTACAGCTCTAATAATCTTAAAAACCTAATTTTGAAAGTCAGAAAATGGATTTTAAATGCTGTAACTACAAAAATATTCTATGTATTAACATTGCCGGAAGTTTATCTAACAGTTAGAAACCAATTAAGCGCTATAAACGATATGTGTTTATTACCAGCTCCAAATGAACTGAAAACTCAACTACTACACACACCATAATGTGCATTTGTCTGCAGGTCTCTCTACAATTCCTGTGAACTAAACTACAGGCTGAAGTTTGGTTGGATGAGTTTTGGTTTTGACCATCTTAGCCAGTGCTGTTGTTTGTGTGGAAAAAAGAAGATTGATTGAAGGAAAAGTAGTAGTTGTTACACACTGTTTGCTACGGCCTGCTTGTCTTGACGTTTGGAATTTGGAGTGTCAGAAGCATTGTTATAAAGCTGCAACAATTAACCAATGAATCAAAGATTAATCAATATCAATTGTCCAATTATTGGAACATGACAGGAGACGCAACCATTGATACTATAATTAAATACATGGTATATAACTGCAACTGCTTGTAAATGTGGATACGAAAGATGTGTGGGCCTGTGACACATCTGTGTGGTACACCATTATCAATTAGCATTAAATGTCATTGATGAGGAACATTGTTTTATCGCAAATGAAGTTAAACCGACTTATTTGCAGACGTTTAACTTAATCTGCTTATCTATACATGACTATCTGTGCCATCGGCTAGCTTGTTGGTGTGCCTGCCTGTCTCAAGGACTCAGGTCTCAGTGGACATGTTGTCCTTCTATGTCTGTTTCACTGAATCCCGCATCCTTGCTAAGAGAGGGTGAATTCTGTAGGGCCCGTGAGAGTTTGATACATTTAAGGGGTTAGCAGCCCAGACGGGGGCAATTTCTCCCTCTGCCACAAAGCATGATTGGAGGAGGGTTTCCATTTTCTGACAGGCTTAAGGCGGCAACATTGGAGCGAGGATAGATTTTGTGCTCAATATTGTGGTTCTCATTTCTTCTGCTGCATCCTTTCTCCAACGCTTTCCCTGATCCCCATTTCCATACTGATGTCAGAGGGTTTTTTTATTTATTTGTCCAGTTATTTCAATGCTTCAGTCAGCATCTGTTATAGTATAAGGCCTTCATCTCTTAATAGCATTCACCCTTTCTATTAAATATACACTCCAAGGCCAAATTTTAAGACTACTCCTAAAATTGCAACAAATGGCATTTTGGATTGTTGGCTCTTAAGGAAGTTCTAAATGCAAAAAATAAATGGAGGTAAGACAAACAAATGATGAATAAGCAATGTATCGCAAACAAGCATTAAAGTAAAAAGAGCTGTTTATCAGCTGATCAAAAAAATCAAGACCTAAATCCCACTTAAATAGAAATAAAATGTTGTTGTGAATGAGCTGAAAATTTGGTTTGACTGGAACTGATTTGGTAAACTTCCCCGGCCATCCATCCCCACATGATCTCCATTGGATTTAGATGAGGGGAACACGCATGCGCATGATTGCCCACTTCCTCTGGAAGAAGTCCTGTTGAAAAAGCCAGTCATTATCACATAGACCTCAGTCATGAGGGACGTGACATCGCAACATCTCCACAGAGCCGGCTGCCATTTGACGCCCCTCCACAACCTGAAGCTCCACTGTTGCAGTGAAGGATAATGATGATGGAAAAAATCTCAGGTGGGATCTCCTTCTCATGCCAGTACCGTTGGAAGCCACTGGACCGTCAAGGGAGCAGAAGACTTTCTTCCACCTTTCAATGTCCCATGTTTGGTTCTCTCCTGCAAATTCCAAAAGACCATTTTTAGCCGTTGAAGGAAACGAGTTCTTTGAAGACCTTTTTTGTTCTTATAATCCTTCTCTTGCAGATGGAAACTAATGGTTTTGAAGGTCAACTTAGAACCCCCCTATTATCCAACAGTGCAAGATGTACATTCTTTTCAACTGCTCATCGTTTTGATCTGAAGTGTAGAAACACTTCATAAATAATGTTTCAAATGTTACAATCTAATGTGATATGAGATATAATTTGAATTGCCCTGTGGTTGTCACGACCAATATCAACAGCCAAAGATGTTTGCTTAAGGGAACGAAGAACATCCCAAGTCCAAATGTTGAAATGTTCATATTCAAATTGCCTAAGAAACAGCGATGTGTCAGTCGTGAACAAAAAGGCTGTAAGAGCCTACTCTTTGAAGTGAATGCCAGGAGCCGGCTCTTTTAGGTGAAGGGGCAATCTTTTTTTGTTTGTTTTGTTTCCTCTGTTGAAGCCGCGCATCTCAGCTGTTTATTCATTTTGACTATTTTGACATGACTGGTCTAAATGCGTGTGAGGAGAAGGGTGAGGGAAGGCATCCACACACAAGCAAGCTGGAAAGCTGAGGACAAGGAGCAGCAGGAAAGAAAAGCTGACTAAAGTCTAGCAGAAACTCTTCCTTTTAATGTTGCACATGTAAAGGCCATGGTTGTTTGGGCCGTGTTGCTATTAGAGAACCAGTCAATGATCACACAATTTTCAGGTTTTCAATTTGTGTTAAAAAATAAAAAGTATTATGTGTGGTTACGGTGTTGCATGAGGAAGACTGACCACAAGGCCGGAATGAAAGTGCAGAGTTTATTTTGCAGTGTTCTGGAAAGTGAAAGTTAAGCTTGTGTGAGCACACCATCAGTCATATGTAAGTGTTGTGCAACTGTGATTGTGCTGTGTGGGTATGTGTGTGGGTACAATGACATGATGGATGTGGAAACAGAAGAATTCTAATATTTCTTAATAGCAAAACATTTATTTCCATCTCTGCCTCACACATAGTAAAATGGAATACTTAAATATGAAATTTAAGCCTAAAAATAATGGATGAATGAATAAATATGAAAATGAATAATAAATAGTGCAACATTTAAACCAAATAGCCATGTACACAATTACCTTTTATAGAATTAATCAACTCCTCTTTAAACAGACACACCATTACAAATAAAAACCAAATAAAAATAGTGAGTGTGTCTTTCAGGGTTTAATGATTCCTTCATGACTTACATCTACAGTTCAGCAGACGATCGGTTGCGAGTCAGCGAAGCTTGCAGTCCGAGCAAGTGAATCATTCGTTTTGTGGAGCCTGTGATGCTGCCGACTGCCGTGTGGAAAAATATCAGGCAGGGGAAGCACGTTAAAAAGCTTTCAGTTAATACGGCATTTGAAGAACAAACACTTGAGGACGTTTGGTGAGGCTCACGGCAGATAACACTGTCAAACGCTGACAAACACCCCCAAAATAATTGCATTAATTGGAGTAAATGAGCAGCCTTTCTCAGCGGTAGAAAACACTAAGTTTGGGAGTCCTGCTGGAGCTCCAACAGACAATGAGCTCTCACATCCAAAATCTGTAAGTTTCTCAAAGTAAATATATGTTCTCTTGAAAATGTAGGTCAAAGAATTTGGTGATTTGATGGGTCTTTTTGTAAAAGCAGGGGTCCGGCCAAGAATTACGGATCTCTACATGTGCAACATTAAAAGGAAGAGTTTCTGCTAGACTTTTGTCAGCTTTTGTTTCCTGCTGCTCCTTTTCCTCACCTTTCCAGCTTGCTTGTGTGTGGATGCCTTCCCTCCCCCCTCTCCTCACACGCAGTTTGACACGTCGCTGTTTCTTAGATAATTTGAATATCAAAATAGTTATAATTCTTTAAAAAAAAAAAAAAAAAAAAATAAAGAACAAATAATAATAAAGAACCCCATAAAAAAAAACCAAAACCAATAGCACCATTATAAATCATTTTAAACAGTTAGTTATTCCATGTGATCGGTATTGCTATCAGCTGAGATCACTAATGGAACAATGGTATCGGAATCAGCAGCGTAAAACCCATTGCGGGCATCCCTAGCTAAACTTTTATTCAAATGATGGCAGAGTAAAAGTTGCACAATTAGTGATTATGGTGGACTCCTTTTTCATTTTGTGAAAAAGTAAACAGACTCACACCGTGAGTCCTGAATAGCGATCGCAATTATTGTGACCAAAATTATCATAGTTATCATTATCACTGTATTGTTGAATGTTCTAAAAAAAAAAAGAAAAAGTACTGATACACACACTGAGCTCTAACAAAGTTTTATTTAAAAAAAAAACACACACAATGTAGGATGCCCAAGCCTGACATTGCATAGTATACATGCACGCCCCTCTGAGTGCTTGCTGCGTATCAGGCTTATCAGAGCATGCAATCACGCAATGCATTGTTACATCCCTGGTCCCGAATCAGTTAAAGACCTGCCAGTGTTGAACTTGTTGAACGGCTAACCTTTCTGAGTGTCATCAATTGGTAGTCGATGCAGCCTGGATGACCATGCTCCTCTGAATCCAATCAATAGCCAAGTTAATAAGCAGCACCAACACTTCCCGGTTCTTAGAGCCGGGTAAATCTCCATATTGATCCGAGCACTTTTATTTTAATTCCAGTTTATATTTACCAAAGATGAAAATGACCATGACAAGGACTGTGACTGGCATGACTGATTAGTTTTGTTGGTGTTACAGTAACTGGCCACCATTGCTCTTGACATGCAGAGGCAAAAATACGCTGAAGAATGAATTACTTTTCTTGTACAGCAATTCCTGCTGACAACATTCAAGATTATTGTTTTGTAGCGACCTGAGGTATAATATAAAAAGAAGAAGAAACATGTCCTTAGAAATGATAGTGTTATAATAAAGTGGTGCCCGACTTCGTCATGCAGCTTTTTTTCTCTTTTCAGAGTCATTGTTGGCACCGTAGGCTGGATCCAGTGAGTGCACATTGCAGTATTCTGTGAACAGCGCCCGGCTTAAATGACATAGCACACAACCCATTTGTCCCTGAGAAGCAGAATCTCAGCAATCGAGGCAAAGATTGCTTCTGTTAATCAACTTTGGAAAGGGATGGGAGGTAGAAGCAAACCTTTGTCATTTTGTGCCTTTGGGGAGCGAGGCAGGACATAAAGAACGCTGGTTTGATCTTGATGAGCTTTTTAGGGTGTCAGGGCTTTGCCGAGATGCCTTTTCATGGAGCCCAGTCATTTTGAGAGGAACACTTTTCAGGTGACACTAATTGCTGCTGCACCCATCAAGCTGTCATAAAGGGAGAAGGCTGTGCATGGCAGAGAGGTTGTGTTCTGGCAAACACACAGCATCACCGCGGAGAGAAGCACAGTAAGGATGCAAGCTAGAAAATGCAAAACAAATTCCCCAAGGCAAGAATGGAAGCCCTTGGAAAAATGCACAATGCTGTAAATAAACTCAAATGTCACAGCTTAGCAAGAAAATGTTAAATGTGAGTTTGGTTTACTGGAAAGTTAAGCCTCATTTACACGCTTATTTGTGTTCCAATGAGTAAATTGGTGGTAAACAGGTGTGAAGGACGGTAACTGGTATGTAGGTTATGTGTAAAGTGTGCAGGGCTGTGTGCCAGGGAGCAAAGACATTTTGAAATGTTCAAAATTTGTGGTAGGCATAATTTCTGTGAACCAGTCGTGAATGTAACATGAACCTGAACACACCGCAACCTACAGTATGTGCACACAATTCACATGAATGGGATCTTCCTTGTGATTTCCTGTTAATAACTAATCATAAAATCTAAAGCTACTGTATGTCTTCCAGTCAGCAATTGCCTCCACCACACTGTCCGTGTCTCTTTTTTTCTGGTTTATTGCCTCCTTCCTGCTCTTGCACATTCTC
Source organism: Oostethus manadensis (assembly GCA_024372805.1). Classification (NCBI taxonomy): domain Eukaryota; kingdom Metazoa; phylum Chordata; class Actinopteri; order Syngnathiformes; family Syngnathidae; genus Oostethus; species Oostethus manadensis. The sequence continues at coordinate 174,040 of QODF01000057.1, forward strand.
TTTCAGCAGCTGCAAGAAAATACAGACTTACCTTTCTTTTTTGCATTAGCTTCTTCTCTGGAGGTGAACATCTTGTAGGTCCCTTGCAAACAGAAAAATTAATCAAACTAAGGGTGATGATAGTAAGACTAAATAATGCCAGGACTGCTTCACCACCGACACAGCATATCCATGTTAGAACAATGAACGCCACGCTTACTGTTGTCGTACATTAGACGTAAACACTACTTGGCAAGGTGTAAATACGCCATACGGGACTATGGTCATTTCGTGCCATTGCGCACCATTTTCAGTGCCAATTGCATAATTTGTGCGTAACCAGAACGCATACAGTATGCAAATGCAAAATTCTGGGACAACGTGGAGGCAAAATGCCTGAAAGTACAAATGCCACTTTAGACGCTGATTTCAGGAATAGATTGATGTGCACACCAGCACACGGTAGGTTTCTGCTGTATGGATTTTCACATGAATCTTTGCTAACCTTCTTCTTCTTCTTTCATATAGACCCTTACATATGGACCCTTACCCCGCCCTCGTACAGGACAACAGGCGCACCTCCCTAACCTGAGTACTCTGTGTAAAGGGTTAAATCTCCCCTGCTTCACTTATATTTTGGCCGCAGACCAATAATATAAGGATATTAATATATTAATTATAATATAATTAGACCTATTAATATAAGGATAATACTCTTAAAAGACCAGCTACCTTGAGCTCCAACTACGCACCTCTAGATAGGAAACAGGCCCTATCTAGAGACCCAGTACTTCAATCCCACCCAGATGGTGATGCCAGGTAACAAAATGGTAAATCCAGAAAGAATACGTTCTGAGCTGGGGGTTAATCCTAATCCAGGGGAAAGGGACAGCGAGTGATCAGGTCGACGGCTTCCCCTGGGAGCGCTCATGGATCTAAGTTGCTCCCCAAGGTGGCAAGAAATAGGTTGGCTGCTGTGGTTGGTTCAATATCCCCCCAGGCTCATCTCTTCTTTGGGTAGCTCCACAGCCTTGCGTTTCCACTCTATGGTACCAGATCATCTGACGGTCCGAATCTCCTCGAGACCGCTGGAACAGACGAGGACTACCGGGTTCCAATCTACTGTATATATCAGCAGCCAGAGCTTCTTGGAGATACTAATACCTCCAAGGAGCCCGAAAGAGGGACCCAGTGGACAAAGTCAGCAGAAGGAAACCAACCAGGCTGAACGATCAACGAGTAGCACACAGCTCCACGAGAGGCAAAAAGCCTTGTCGATCGAATGCAGCCTCCTTTTATGCCACATTGTTATGGCTCACTGTCCGCGATATCCTCCATCCTCCTGTCAGCCCTGCCATGATTAGCGGCCGGCGTTATATCTTCCACACACCTCACTGTTCCTTAGGGCAGTGTGAATGGCTCTCTCCAAAATCCAAAGTTCCAGTTTCTGCAACTCCTTCCGTGTGGGTAGCAGTACATGGTTAAGCGTGTACGGCCAGCACCACTTTCTCCACAGACTCCTTTGGGACAATCCTTCCTTTAGTCATCACATCTTACTTCTCACACCCTATAACTACAACTCTTCTTTCTTGCACAAAACAATCCACTTGATCATTCCCTTGCCAATGGGCCCCCTCTTTGGTATGGGCCCTCTGGTGGACAGCATCACCTTCCAGACTTAGCCTCAGTTAGGCTATCTTTCGCCACATTCCACTGTGGGCAACCGATTTTCCTTTCGCTCCTTCATAGCCATTTTCTTCCCAAATGGCCGGATCTTCTTTGAGCCCTAGAGCACAGTAGAAACTGTTCGTTACTAACTGTAGCCTTTTCACATGTTGATTCATAGCTTCCAGCATTCCTTCCAGGACTGCCGTTACTTCTCCTGCTTGTGCACTACCAACTGTCTTCCCTTGACGATGAACACGCTCTTCACTGTTTTGCTTCAGGATGAAGCCCTAATAAGGGTAACGATCCGTACCCTTCTTTGATCCATCCGTGTAGAGAATCCACTCATACTTAGTTTCTTCGACTTCTCGGGGCTGGTCATTGGCCCTATTTCGAGATCGGGTTCCAGAAGGATATCTCCCCACTTTCCCCATCTCGCATTGGTAGCCTTTGTGCTATCAACGGTGTCTTTGTTAGGAACCTATGCAGCTGGCTTTGCATTATGACTCTGATCCCTTGTCCCGGGCCAACTCCTTAATAGACTCCCAGTACCTAGCAAGTACGGCCAACTCTTTCTCTTCCCGTGGGTATTTCTTTTCCACCAAAGACAAAGTGTAGTTCCATAAGGTTACTAGGCCTTTTCCCTCATTCTTAATGCTTATTATCGCATCGTCCTCTTCACATGACACTTTGGCCACCAAGCGTGTTGTTAAATCTCTTGGTTCCAGCCTTACAGCTCCCTGATCGCTTGCTTCAGTTGTTCCAGGTGTTCCTGGTCCTGAGCCGACCACGGCCATGCTGCTCCTTTTGCCTGCCCCTCATCGGTCTTCCTCAGGCGGGCGTACAACGGCCTAGCATGTTTCTGGTAGTAGGGGACATGATCTCAAACATAGTTGCAGAGTCCCAATATCCTTTGCAGATCTTGTTTGAGGCAAAATGTGTTCGATTTTTTGCCTATACCCATCGGAAGGTCCCAAGTCTTCTGGTACCTTGAACCTTCCTACCTGGAATCGGGCTATTTGGCACTTCTTGAGATTGAGTTTGAGGCAAGTCCAGATGTTCTTCTTCAGTGTCAATGGCTATAAACACATCATCTATATAGACAGCCACAGGCAGTCCCTTTAACTTTTTCAGAACAGCCGACTGGAACATATTGTGGGAGTTTTTGTACCCCTGTGGCAGCCTCTGCCACACATAGGCCTTCCCCTAATAGGTAAAAGCTGTCTTGCCTTGAGATTCTCTTCCTTTCTCAGAGAGAAGTATCCGTAAGTCAAGTCTATGCAGGACTTGTATTTCCTTACTTTTAAGTTTTTCAGAGATGCTTGGGGGTTAAATCAGATTTGCACGATTCGCTATAGTCCTTCTATTCAGGGCTTTGAAGTTGATGGCAGGTTGCCAGCCTCCTCCAGCTGATTACGGCTTTTTTACTGCTTGAATTGGGCTATTAGTGAGGGGGTATGGTTCCTCACACAGTATGCCCAATATCAGTAACTCCCTGACAATCTTGTCCATCTCCTCCACAGCTCCTGGATTCAGTGGGTACTCACCATGGGTATTCATGTTTGGCCTCAACGGTGTCACATCACTTCTTTAGGTCATTAACGACTCGGCACCTGTATCACACACAAAAGATGTGTTCACCTTAAGCACCCTGCAGCACTTTACGTAGGGCTCGTAAATATATTTCGGGAATTACAGCCACTTTCAGCCTATGCCAAATCTGGGTTAGCGTCTGTCCCTGTCTCTGCTTCTCCCGCGCACTTGTGATGATGTGTCCTCATCATCTTCTTCATTGGACACCCATCGCTCATACACTGCCTGGGCTGTTTCATCGGGGCCGATACTATCCGACGTGACATACTGCAGCCAGGCTTTCTTTGCCTCTTTGTTAACTACGCAGCTCTTAACTATGTGCCAGTTGTCTCGCAAATATGCTTTAATTGACTTCCCGGACTTTAAGGGTCTCACCGTGGATTTTAGGGTCTTCAACCCCTCATATGCTCCACTCAGCCGGGGTGGAATTAGAGGGAAGGTGGCCATGGCCACCCCGCCATGGCACCGCCGTCATGACAGTCGCTCTCTCCTCCTGGTCCTCCACCTCATCACAGATTGTCAGTTCCCGTCTGGCCTGGATATAAGCCGCCTGCTTCGGCGGTCTGGTCTGTTATTGCCTTCACCTGGTAGGGCGGCATTTTCTGCTTCTGTTGCCTCCTGTAGCCCTAGTTCATCCACCTTTCGCCCTTCGCTGTCCCTAGGGCCAGGCACAGTTGTGCTGTCCCAGTGTGGTGCCAGATGTTCCCTCCATACCAGGTCTATTCCAGTTGGCCTCGCCGTCCCTTCTGAGTGAATTCGAGACGCTGTTGGTAGACCCCTCCATGGAGCATCTTCTTTCTGGATTTGTCGGGCCTCTGGCTGCGGTGCTTGCCTATGGTGTTGCCACTGCCCTCTCTGCGGATCTGGACGACAGTATAACCCCCTCCATTCTTGGGGCCCTTGCTACGCTCGGTGCCTCAGCCAGGGCTAGGGTGTACCGCTCCTCATCCTGTGTTTGCGAGGCCACTACTACCAACTCTGCACCAAGTACATTTGTCCCGGCCCCTTTGTAGCCCTCTGGGCCTCCTGCCAGAGAAGGGTATTGGACCGCAATCTATCTAGACTCATGACTATTCGTCTGGCTCCTCCACTCGCTGACCTTCTCATCCCCTCGAAGCGCTTCACCATTTTCCGTAAGTAGACCTCCAACTCCAACATCCCCATCCGGTCTGATGGGGATGTGTACCACTTCCCAGTAACCACTCAGTCCTCCACTGGTCACTGCAGTTCCAACCTCTCGGTTGGTACTCACTCTTCTCTGCAATTCCTCCTGTATTTCTCTTCTGTACCCATTTCCAAGCATCTGCTTCATCTGGGCTTCAAACTTTCTATCGCGAGGTTTGTACCAATCATCCGTGAGCATCAGCAAAGGATCTCCCATTAAGTTCCTTCAGTCACCGATGTACTAATACCTGGCCCCGTGACGGTATCGCTTCATCACTGTGGCTTCTGCCGGCAGGGGCTCTAGATTAGCCATTGGCGAGTCCAGTCTCCTGTCTGTCTTGTCTTTTCTTTTTGGCATATGTACTGCAGAACTTCCGTGATTCCCTACTTGCACTGGCCCCAATGGCCAGGATCTCTGTTGGGGTGGAATTAGTGTTCCAGGTTGTCTTGTTTGTTCAGTGGACCGCACTGGCTCTGGAGGTTGCACTTCCGCTGACCTTGTTCTTTCGATTACTCTCGCCGGTTCTGCGGGGCCCGCCCTTTCAGCAGGTTCCACTGGTTCTCCTGGTTGCGTTAATTCCTTCCTTTCAGGCTCTTCCTCAGTACTTGAGATGGTTATTGGGCTATTCGGCCCGTGGCCCGGCGTTCGCGGCCGTGCGAGCTACTGCCCCACCCCTGATTGTTCCCGTACGAAACAGCTAAACCGAGCCCCACGTTGAGCGCCACAAGTCTAAAACCCTTGTTACCTAGGTGGTGCTAGACCCTTACCCCGCCCTCGTGCAAGACGAGGCAGGCGCACCTCCCTAACCTGACTACTCCGTGTAAAGGGTTAAATCTCCCCCGTTGAGGGACGGAGACCTTCTTAGCCAGGGGCAAAGGGAACACACCCACGTTCTCACAGTCTCGGTTTTGGCAGAGGCGGCCCCGCTGCACCCAGGTCGCACACGACCAGAGTAACCGCTTCACTTATTTTGGCCGCAGGCGACACTGGACCCTCTTCCTTATACGACTGCTCCCCCTCTAAAACGGTTTGTTGCTCTTGGAAATGACCTGGGATATTTTACCTATCTGCTACCGATAAAGAGGAACCTGATTATGTTCAATACCGGAACAAGCTCAAAGGAAATTATTCTATATCACACCACTTACTCTTTTGTATCACAGAGAATATTAAACGACAACACTTGTCCAATTGCAAAAGATGACAGGTTTTATTAGGACAGATTAGCAGTGAATATAAGGATAATACTCTTAAAAGACCAGCTACCTTGAGCTCCAACTACGCACCTCTAGGTAGGGAACAGGCCCTATCTGGAGACCCAGTACTTCAATCCCACCCAGATGGTGATGCCAGGTAACAAAATGGTAAATCCAGAAAGAATACGTTCCCTGCTGGGGGTTATTCCTAATCCAGGGAAAGGGACGGCAAGTTATCAGGTCGACGGCTTCCCCTGGGAGCGCTCATTGATGTAAGTTGCTCCCGAAGGTGGCAAGAAATTGGTTGGCTGCAGTGGTTGGTTCTATATCCCCCCAGGCTCAGCTCTTCTTTGGGTAGTTCCACGACTTGGCGTTTCCACTCTATTGTACCAGATCATCTGACGGCCCGAATCTCCTTGAGACCGCTGGAACAGACGAGGACCGGCTGGTTCCAATCTACTGTATATATCAGCAGCCAGAGCGTCTTGGAAATCTTAATACCTCCAAGGAGCACGAAAGAGGGACCCAGCGGACAAAGTCAGCAGGAAGAACCAACCAGGCTTAACAGTCAACGAGTAGCACACAGCTCCACGAGAGGCGAAAAGCCTTGTCGATCGAATGCAGCCTCCTTTTATGCCATCCCTTGTGTGGGTGTGTCTTTCCTAGAATCTTCTTCTCCCCTCCCAGAGGTTACCACCCCAAGATCTACATCCCGTCCCGCCCCTTAGTGGAACTTTAAGCGGAACTATTTCTCGCGTCTTTTTCCCATCCTATCCGAGACCTTTGTTAATTTGATCCCTTCCAGGCAGACCATGTATAACTCAGAAAGCTATCTTGACTTTAGACGACACCTCCCCAGAAGTCCTCATTTGGACTTTGGGAACCAGTCTCTGCACTGCGCAGGACTGTGGTTATTTTGGTATATGCCCCTCCTGCGAGTCATACAGTAGCTTTTGGCGGACGCTGCGAGACTTTGGTAACCTTTTACTACATGGTGTAGGGGCTCATTCTGGTTCCATATTACTTTAATGAACTCTCTTTATTCTAAGTAATCATATTATCCTTTGACCTTGTATAATTCACACATTTCATACATACAATCTTTAGTAATCTCCGATGTTACACAATGATCCAAAATGATTTATAAGATTTTCTAAATGCTTATGTTTCTGGTTAATACTGATTACATTTTTATTAAGTGCTGTAGCATAGCGATAGTTTTCTGCTAAAGTCCCTAATGACATGCAGTGCAGTTGTGTGTGTGCGTGTGTTTCCTATAAAATGCACATGTACTTTTACATGAGTTACTACTACTTGTGTTGTATGGTTACCAACTTAAAGCGATAGATGTAGCCTAAGCATGATAGACTGTTAAGACTGTTCTCTGTTCCTTGAGCGTTGTGTTTTAACCCATTAATTTATCTATGTCTCCCCCTAATGGACACTCGTATGAATACTCTTTATTATAATCTTGGCAGTCTGGGGCAGGCCCTAGTGGTGCATGTAACATGCTTGTGCATGAAATGATCAACTCCTGTACGTACAGTTGCTGGTTCTGTGTTATTCAGTCATTGCGAGGGAGGTCAGCGCCCAGTGGGTAAACTTGTGTTTGGTTAATTGAGAATTTGGTGGGCTGTGGATTTTGCTGCCAGCTGGTTCTCTATGCTTGGAGCATGCTGAAATTGGAGTCAATAGAAATGCTAAGAATGGGCAGGTCTTAAAAGGCCGATATAAGTTTGTGTTGAAGGTGGTTTGGGATGTGTGGTTTTCCCCGCATAAAGCCCATCCATCCATCCATTTTCTATACCGCTTATCCTCATTAGGGTCACGGGGGATGCTGGAGCCTATCCCAGCAGACTTTGGGCGAGAGGCGGGGTACACCCTGGACTGGTTGCCAGTCAATCGCAGGGCACATATAGACAAACAAACATTCACACTCACATTCATACCGATGGACAATTTAGAGTCACCAATTAACCTAACATGCATGTTTTTGGAATGTGGGAGGAAACCGGAGTACCCGGGGAAAACCCACGCACGCACGGGGAGAACATGCAAACTCCACACAGAGATGCCCAACGGAGATTTGAACCCTGGTCTTCCAGATCTCCTGACTGTGTGGCCAATGTGCTAACCACTCAGCCACCGTGCGGCCCCCGCATAAAGCAGTTTGTGCAATAGCAGACAGTACAGGAGGACATTTGTTTGTAGTTTCAGGCAGCAATCCTCAACGTCTCGTTAAGGGTGGTGCTTGATTTCTTCTCACTCCAGACCTGAGAGCTTGTTTGGGCTTACCTGGGTCATAAGGCTCATCGTATGCTCTTCACCGGACACTGTGAAAAGGTAAATATGAATGTTATAAATAGATGTTATGTAAATTATGTGTTTCTATAAATATATTCAATATAATTATAAATGTTAAAAGTATATAACATTTAACATACATGTTAAAAATAAATGTAAAATCTTAATATATATGTTAATATAAAGAATGCTGATTGTGCATATAATATATAAACACTAAGTATCAATGTTAAATATAAATGTCAATATAGAAATGTTGATATTGTAAATAATACATAAAAGCTAAATATCAAAGTTAAATATAAATGTTGATAGTGTAAATAATATATAAATGAGAAATATAAATGTTAATATAAAAATGATGATAGTGTAAATAATATATAAGAGGGAATTATTAATTTTATAATAAAATGTGGATAGTGTAAATAATATATAAATGAGAAATATCAAGGTTAATATAAATATGTTGATAGTGTATATATTAAATGCTAATATAAATGCTAAATACCAATGTGAAATCTAAATATCTACATCTAAATCATAAATCTAAATTCAAATGTTAAATATAAATCACAAATCTACATATAGATGTTAAATATAAATCATGAACCTAAATTAAAATGGTAACATATATATTAAATTTAAATATAAATGTTAAAAGTACATGTTAAATGTAAATATAAATATTATTATATAAATATAAATATTAAGTCAAACTTATTTATAACACTTTTTCAAAAAGAACCAGTATTGACTAAAGTGCTGCACAAGCCATACTGAAAATAAGACAAATAAAGTCAAGCAACTAATTAAAAAATTTGCCACAACAACACATAGACAGCGAAATTCGTTAAAAATATATTATATACAGAATAAAATCAGTGTTGAATTAATTCATGCTCTTCACAGGGCACTGTGACGAGCATATGGATGGGAAACATGGGAGGAAGCTGGAAATGGCGAGGACCCGCAGTGTCTGGCAGACATACTGCGAGGCCATAGGAGGTTGGCTTTGGCTGTTTCAGTTGCCCAGTGAAGCCACTGGGCACCTGTGGGGTGAAGAGGGATGATCTAATTTTGTTCAAGATGCAAGTCAACTGGTACGAACCCAACTGGGTCACCACCTGGTACAAAGTGTTTCATCTTGAGACATCCACAGGATGTCAAAGTCTTTCAAAGTTCTAGCCATACTGACAGTAGAACACACAGACATGATGGAAATGCATTCAATTCATCCGAAAGAAATGGAAGAAATGCATCTTGGCAGCTTGTCTGCTTCAAGTCTTGTCTCGGACCTCTCTGGTTTCCTCCCACATTCAAAAGAATATGCATGTTGGGTCAACTGGAAAGTCTGAATTTCCTATCAGTGTGAATGTGAGTGTGACTGGTTTGTGTATACTATGTGTGCCCTGCCATTGATTAGTGACCATTCAGGGGTGTACTCTGCCTCTTGAGAAGAAAGAAAGAAGTTTCTTCTGTTGCAGACCTAAAGATGTTTTTTGCAGCTATTGCTGAGTACCAGCAAGAGCTTAAAGGAGAACTGAGAACCAGCAGAAGTGGAGGAAAAATTGAGGCCCAGCTCTGACTGGGTGGTAAGATTAGTTGAAGTTTCAGTGGCGTTTGGATACGGAAAAAATAATGAGAACTACATACCAGAAAAACTTGTACTACTAAAAACTACTAAACATCAAATAAGCTATTTCAAAATCTAATTCTAATTTCACAAATCCCCCATTTATTTTGTGACTACTAATAAAGCAACACACAAATACCAGGTACCAGGATTATGAGATATTGTTATTTGTTTGAGCACATTCATTTTGCAATTGAATCATTCATTCATTCATTTTCTATGCCGTTTATCCTCATTAGGGTAACGGGTATGCTGGAGCCTATACCAGCTGGCTTTGGGCGAGATGAGGGGTACACCCTGGACTGGTCGCCAGTCAATCGCAGGGCACATATAGACAAACAAACATTCACACTCACATTCATACCGATGGACAATTTAGAGTCACCAGTTAACCTAACATGCATGTTTTTGGAATGTGGGAGGAAACCGGAGGACCCGGGGAAAACCCACACACGCACTGGGAGAACATTTAAACTCCACACAGAGATGCCCAACGACGATTCAAACTCCCTACCTCCTGACTGTGAGGCCAATGTGCTACCCTCTTATCCATCGTGCGGCTGCAATTAAATCCCTGCTATGTAATTACATTACAGTAATCCCTCCCTAGTTAATTGGTTCCAGAACCAGACTGGAAAGGTAAGTGAATTTCTGCAAAGTAGGATGAATATAAACTTACACATAATGTAAAAATAAAAGAAAAACACATATAGTGCATCTTCACAATGCCGCATTCGTGATCCCACAAATTCAAAGATTTTTGGTCAAAATATATACTTTTTAAATTGTTTTTTTTCTTTTAAAATGTTTCCACAGAAATCACCCTCAGTTGGTAATAACTTAAATATAACAAAAAAAAGTGCCGCCTTGGTTAAGGTCATTCATCCATTCCAGGGGGTCCAACTCAAACCAAAACAGACTCTAACCAAAGGAAATTTTCCCATAGAAAATAATGTAAAAACAATTCATCTGTTCCACACACCCAAAAATGTTAACAAAAAACACATTTTATAGAAAAAAAACCCCACAAAGGCATCAATTAACAAAGTAAGACAACATAAATACATTATTCTGCTGCAACCACAATTTTCAAATATGTAAAGAATATATATTGCTGTGCTAAAAACCAATAAAAGTGTACCTTAATATAAAAAATGAAAAACAAACAAAAGGCTACCAGCAGTGATATCGCGAGGATGCCTTGTAAGGTGTGTTAAGTTTGTCTGTCTGGGGATGTCGTGAACAAGACACAGTAAGGCAGGCAGAAACACCAAATGTGGCCCTCCATGCGCCGCGGGGTTGATGGACTGTTTCAGCAGTCACTTTTATTGCAAATGTTGATTTTGGAGGGGGAGCAGCGAAATGCGTGAAAAATAGACATTTCGTGGGCGTTTTGTGTCGGAAAGGAGCGGGCATCTAGCGTACATTGTTTGTGTCGGGTGCGTAAAGAGGTCAGTGAAAAGTGAGGGAAGTGAAAGTAAGCAATTTATTTGTTGGAAGCCGCCACAGCTTGTGGCATATTCTCACTAGCATTCAGGTTTTGGCCGATTGGTACGGCGCTATTGTTTCATTCCGTCAGCAAAAGAGGAAACGGTATTGGCTCATTCCCACAGAGGTGAGTGTTCGATTAAGATAATGCCTTTGGCGTAATGAGCGCTAGATTGAGTCTGTTTTGAATGAATTTATCAAGAGACACACAAAACAGCACCTTGGGGTCACAAGCTTATTCACCCCATGATGGAGAAATGAGCGTCTAGAATGGAAGGTTGACGATGCGGGTACTTTCCAGTCAGAGGGTTTTATCATCATAATGAGGACATTGCAGCTGGTGAGTCCAAAAGCTGCTGATTTATTGCCCCCGCGTCCCAGCTGTGGGGTGGTTTCGTTTCCATGTATAGTGGGACGATTTTGATTACATACTGCTCATTTCAGCACGGGCTATGGCTCCTGTGAGTCACTGTAAATGTTCATCGCCCGGCTCCAGCAGATGTTTTTTAACAATGAATTACTGGCCCCCGTGGAACGTTAATTCGCAGTGTTTGTTTACAGATTACTCCTTATACGCCAACGTGCCATTTCTCACACTTATTGTTTCGTTCAAAGAGGCAGGAACCACAACTGCGCGTGTTTTCTGTTTTTAAAGTGGGCATTTAGGAATCCCAGATACATTCGGAAATGTGAGGAGAACAGCCAAATGTAGTCTTATTCTTTTTGCATTTTTCTGCATTGTCTCTGTTTTTTCAATTTTGTCTTTTCCATTTGCTTTCTCTCATGGCATCTACCCGACGGCTCAAGCTGGCGCCAAAAAGCAAAGGCGATAGAAGACCCCGCCCCTAGCCTTTGCTGTAGAAAATAATATTGAAAAACGGAAGATGTTGTAGAGTCCGATGTTTGGGAAGGAGAAGCAAAGAAGATGTTTGATTTGCACACACGGCCACGCAGCAGCCAGCCAGTCAGCCAGTAAGAGAATGAGCAGGTGAGCCAGTGAGCAAGAGCGCTATCCCTCCGGCCATTTGGCTGCAGTAGCGCTGAATTTCGGGTAGTGTGATGTCTTCCGACATGGCCCGTGATTTATAATTGAGGCAGGACAGCTGTTGCCGGCTGCGGTGACAGGTCCCGGGGAAGGTGACAGATGACAAGGCCCTCGGGGGCCAAACCATCTCTCGGTCCAAATGCCGACTGCACCCCCGCCCCCCTCCCAGTGTCCTTCATAAGCCTCGCTTGTCTTGTTAAACCAAGTGGCCATCTTTCACCTTCAGGATCATTCACATCAACTGGTAAACATCTATTTCCATCATACTTGGGGGCAATGGAAATGGAAATAAATGCTGTACAGTAACCCCAGTCTCAATAAAGTTGGACTCTATCTCCTTAAACAATTTGAGTTTAGCCAAAATGTAGCCGGAATTTGCGGGATAAACTGCAAACATTCATCATAAGGTTTCATGATGTATCCAAGCAAGCCCCGTACAAACACTATATGTTCCCAGTCCGTAACAGGGTACCACACCCAGGGTGGACTAAGTAAAAGCTATCCGGCCATCGTTAATGTTGTTAATGGCATTGATGGTCTATTGTTCTAAAGGTCACCACATGATAAATGAGTACCATTCATCGATCCCAGGCCTCCAAAGGTCCTGCAAATTGATGATATTTGGGAACAAAAGCAGCTCATGTTGGAAAAGCTGGCCAGAAGCAACATATTTTTGTAGGGGTTATTAATGGTTAGCACGTCTCTCCATTTTCTCCAGGTACTCCATCTTCCTCCCACATCCCAAAAACATGTTAAATATTTATTATTATTATTACACTTTTTCAGTCTAATAGCTCAGTGTGCTGTCAGTCCAATTTCTTATCATTTACATTACCCACACTTACCTAGCACAATCGCAATTGCACAACACTTAGATATCAGAATCAGAAAACTTTATTCCCATTGTAAGTGAACAATTCACGAACTAGGAACTTTCTTTGGCGACTCAGTGCAACGTAGAATCCTAAATAAACAGAGCATTAAATAAACATAGAACTAACTAAACATAGAACCCTGAGTAAAAAGGTGAAATCCCGGATAAGTAAAGGCATGAGGGTGTTTTTAGTGCAGGTATTATAAGGTGCCAATAGTACTGGTTATAAAGTGAGCATAGTGCAAATGTTATAAAGTGTTCATGAGTTTACCAGCAGCAGGAAAGAAACTGTTCTTGTGGCAAAAGGTTCTGGTCCGGATGGACTGTAACCTTCTGCAGAGGGGAGTGGCTCAAATAGTCCATGTCCAGGGTGGGAAGAGTCAGCAAGTATCCGGCCTGCTCGCCCCCGAGTTCTGGAGACGTACAGGTCCTGGAGAGATGGAAGGCTGCAGCCGATCACTTTCTCGGCGGAGCGCACGATGCGCTGCAGTCTTTGTTTGTCCCTGGCAGTGGCCCCAGCGAACCACACTGTGATGGGGGAGGTGAGGATGGACTCGATAATGGGCGTGTAGAATTGCACCATCATCTGGAGAGGCAGCTTGGCTTTCCTCAGCTGCCTCAGGAAGTACATCCTCTGCTGAGCCTTCTTGATGATGGAGCTGATGGTCTGCTCCCACTTGAGGTCGTGGGTGATGTTAGTGCCCAGGAAGCGGAAGGAGTCCACAGTTGTGATAGGGGAGTCTGTCAAGACGAGGGGGGGCAGGGGGGCTTTGACTTTCCTGAAGTCCACGATCATCTCCACTGTCTTCTGAGCATTGAGCTCCAGGTTGTTGCAGCTGCACCAGGACACCAGCCGGTCCACCTCCTTCCTGTAAGCAGACTCATCACTGTCTGACATGAGCCCGAAGAGGGTGGTGTCATCCGCGAACTTAATTAGTTTCACCGAGTCGTGGCTGGAGGTGTAGCTGTTGGTGTACAGGGAGAAGAGCAGGGGGGAAAGTACACAGCCCTGTGGGGATCCCGTGCTGGTAGTGTGTGTCTGAGACATTCTTCCCCAACCGCACGCGCTGCTTCAGGTCCGTCAGGAAGTCAGTGATCCACCTGCAGGTGGAGTCAGGCACGTTGAGCTGGGCGAGCTTGTCTTGGAGCAGAGCAGGGAGGATGGTGTTGAATGCAGAGCTGAAGTCCACAAACAGGATCCTGGCGTAGGCTCCTGGGGAGTCCAGATGCTGCAAAATGAAGTGGACAGGTTGATGGCATCATCTACAGACCGGTTGGCTCTGTAGGTAAACTGCAGAGGGTCCAGGAGAGGAGGGGTGAAGGACTTGAGATGGGGCAGAACCAGGCGCTCAAATGACTTCATAACCACAGATGTCAGTGCCACAGGTCTGCAGTCGTTAAGTCGAGTGATCCTGGGCTTCTTGGGGACAGGAACAATGGTAGACAGCTTGAAGCAGGCTGTGACATGGCATGACTCCAAGGAGATGTTAAACGTGTCCGTGAAGAAAGGCGCCATTTCTACTGCACAGTGTCTCAGGGTGGAAGGAGAGACACCATCCGGACCTGGAGCTTTCCGAGGGTTCTGCTTTTTAAATGTCTTGGCCACATTCTGCTTATACTGGAGGACACACAATGGGCTCTTCCCTTGATCTTCCTTATCGATGCTACCAAATATGTTGCTGTCATTATTATCAGGATGATTTACTAAAAAAATATGTATATTGAGTAATAGGCGTGACTATAGGGGTGTTATTTTATGTCTCAAGGGCTGTAATCATATGGAAAATGGTAAACAGGTTTTCTATGTTCTAACTAGGAAATGATTCAGTGTACCAATATAGAATCCTACCCATAAAATTCACCTATCAGGGTTGGGTCTGGAACCAATTAGCTGCTGTAAACAAGGTAGGCGTGTAATACCTATGTAATAAAATAGTGTGGTGTTTCCTTTTACTAAGACGGAGGTGCATTCGGAAACAATGAGTGGAAACGGTGCATTCCGTGTTGTTTTTGACTGGGGTGGTTGAAGACAAGCAGCTGAGCAGAGAGGCATCATGGCGGCTTGTGATAAAAATCTGAATCAATCAAAGTGTCTGACCTCATGGATAATTCCACAGGAAGTCACCTCCAAACTCTAGGATAGTCCATTAGCCTCCCTGCGCTTATTGTCAGCTTCCTCTTCAGCCCGAGTGATGGTTTGTCACCGCCAGCACATTGTTGCTGCCCCACTGCCTTGTCTCCTCACAGATCATCTCACTAACACTCCCGCACTCCCCAGGACTTCACGGCAACTTTTGTGTGTGTGTCTGCATGGTGGCATACATGCAGTAGATACCACATGACTTCTTATTACACACCAAGCATTAGGGGTGTAACGATTCATTCACTACATAGATTTATATTTCTATGGTCCAACTGCATCAATCTGTCTTCACCAAATTGCAATTCCAGACTAGACATATGGATCTAACATTGTTTGAAAGGTAATTAATGGATTGAATTGATGGTAGGAAATAAAGCATTGGATTTAAGCCCTGCAGGTTTGTTTTCTAGCTATTTTAATAATAAAGACGTTAAATGATGCCCTGGCAACAGTTTGATTTGGCATAAGTGGATTAGTCATGCCTTTTGACCGGGGCGCAAGGATGACGTCATGTGACGCTGACGCTCTTGTAGAAGAGTCCGTGTGGACGTCCTTAAAAATGTAATTTGGTATGGGATTTATACTAAGTGTAAAGTCCAACTTATGCCTTTCAAACTCATGGACTGGAGTTTGAGGACAAGATAAAAGATATGTAGTGACACTAAAGTTATACTGATGTGCATGTTTGTATTCTGGCCGTCTGACCGGAACAGACCAGGAATTGGGGGCGTGTTGTTTAGGAGTCCGTTGAGGAAGCCACTGTTGTCATGCCGGCGTGTGTGCCTGTGTGTCATTATTTATTAAGTAATCAATAAAAAGTGTGTTGAGCAAACACTTCTTCATGGCTTTGATAGCGTCATTACAGCATGTAGGATATTTATTCACTTTAACATCTATCTGCACAAGAAATTTCATTCTAATCTGGTGGTGCCAAATAATGTCTTTAATACTTTGGTTAGAAAAGTGAATGAGGTATCAAATTGAAGTTTGTTATTTTTTATCAGATAGAATAAGTCACAGACTTGATTGAATTCAATCTATGAATTCATTCTTTCTTTGGTAATTCCGCCTGAAGTGTTGATTGGACTTTATTCAAATAAAATGTGAATGCATTTGTTATGAATTGTACTTTACGTGTTTGTTTATATCCATAATGAATGTATACGTGATTCTCTTACATAAAGCAAGGAAATTTTAGAAACTTTACCTGCACTGTCCAGTATCCAGCTATTTATTTCACTGTCACATTGCTTGAATTTTTGGCTAAAAGATACTGAATCGATTCAGACAGTATCGTTCTAAATGAACCGATATTGTCCTTGAATCAAATTGTTAACTGCAAATCGTGATACAAATCGAGTCGTTGTCAAAACCAATCGTTATACCCCAACCAAGCATTATGTGCTAAACATAATACACACAACATACCCCCAACTGTCATTATATCATTATTCCTTTCACACATTTTTCATTATTTTTTTGCTTCTTAACTGTATGTGTATATGTGTATAGTGTGTATTTGTATAGTGTGTATTTGTACAGTGAGAGCTAATTTACCCAAGTCCAAAGCATTCTTTGCATAAACATACTTGGCCAATAAAACTGATTCTGGGTTATATCTTGTGTAAAGGTCTCTAATAATGCTAATAACACTGTCTTATTTATCTTATTATATGTCTTATTTTCTCGTATGACATCTACTATATTAGGTAATAGGAGTGTGAAGGTGACTATAGGGGTGTTATTTCATGTCTAGAGGTCTCTAATAATCCTAAATGCGTCTTGTTTATGTTTTAGATGTCTTATTTCCTCTTATGATGTCTACTATATTGGGTAATAAGAGTGTGGAGGTGACTTTAGGGTTGTTATTTCATGTCTACAGGGCTTTAACAATGTTGAGAAACACTCTAAAATGGAAATATTGCATTTACAAATAAATAATTTTGCTTCATGGAAATCATCTTTTTACGGCCGATAACTGTGATAAAGATTATTGTAATACAAATCAAATTAATCTGGCCCGGACACCCAAAAATGTTAAAATACATAATTACATGCAGAAAAGAATGTAAAATTCATGTAAATGAGGGATGAAAGGGATAAAGTGTGTATTTGTTCTGTGGATGCTTGAACTGTAGTGAACAGTGTACAAAAAGCAGTACTGAATATTTGTTTATATTTGTTTAAGGTCCTGAATGCAAGCATTTCCGAGGGGGAGCAAGTGACAGTGGAGGACACGGGCGGCCGAGAAGCTTTCCTTCTCGCCAACGAGTCGGTGCTAATACGCGGGCTTGTGCTACACAGTCAGAGCAACCAGATCTCCATCCGATTTCGTAGCGACCAGCAGCGCAACTCTGGAGTCCTCCAGCTCCATTACCAAGGTGAGCCAATGACATTCCAGCATCACATCCCTCTTTAGTGTAACCACGGGATATTGACATTGATCGCATGTACAATATGTGTAATGGCTCTTGGGTAGCGTGGTTGTCTCCCAACCTGGATGTTGCTGGTTCCATTCTCTGTCCTTCCATGACCATGTCAAAGTATCCTTGGGCGAGATACTGAACCCCCAGTTGCTTCTCCTCCAGTAGGGAATTGTGGTAACAGTGGGAAACCCAGGGGTGCCCAAAGGAAAAATATAAATTAACAACAAAAAAAGAGAAAAAAATTGTCATCCAACAAAAAAGTTCACATTTTATGAGAATAACTTTGTAATATTATGAGGAAAATAAATATTAAATTAAAAATATATTATTTTTTAAGTCATAATATTATTAATTTCAAGTTGTACTGTACAACTGTACAGAGACCGGAAGAAATACTTTATGTCTATATGTCTTATTTTCTCCTATTATGTCTACCATATTAGGTAATAGGAGTGTAAACAAGAGTGTTACTTCCTGTCTAAAGGGCTCTAATGATGTTAAAAAGCATATTCAAAAGGTGGTAAACAGTTTTTTGATGGTCAAACTACCAAAATATTCTATTTTAAAAAAAGACAAAAACATATTTTACCACAGTTGTGTCTCCAACCGATTAATCATGATAAACACAAAATTATTGTAAGGCAAATTTAATTAATCTGTTCCATACACACAAAACTTTTTTGTATAGTTTTGTATAGAAAACAAGATGCTAACTGGGTAACGTATGCAAACCAAGGTAACTTACGCTAACCAAGGTTCCACTGTATGAAATGACATGTTTTGAGTGTGGACATGTTTGCGTGCCTTTATGTCATTTTCTAAAATAAATGCAAAAGAAATGAAAGAAAGTGTAGTTCTAAAGTTGCTTACCTGCTTAAAAAAGGCTAGCAATAAATGTCTGTGTCATTTTTAATCCGTTACACGGGAATAAAAAAAGAAGAAATGGTTGGCGTGCTTAGGCTGCATGTATGACGATTGTATAGTTGTGTGTGTGTGTTTCTGAGAGAGAGATTGATTGATCTTGTATGTTCACCACAATATCCGTTTATCCTCGCAATCGCCCAAAGTGGCTGCCAATTACACGCCCCATCGATTTGGTTTGCTAGTGGTCAACAAAACATTCATTCCGCCGCATTCGTCAGCTCCAAAATGGCAAACAAGGCTACCTATAGGAAATTCATCCTCAGCCCATCGCTGCCGGCTGGGACGTGTCGGTGTGTGTGTGGGCAGAAAGGATCATAAAACATCCAAATTTGCATGCATATCCTACAGCACCAAAAAATATGGTAATAATAAAAAGTGTTTGTGGTAGACCCCCCCCCCATTTTATTCAATTGACACTGTCAGCATAAAACATAATAATACATTTAACAAGGTTATATAAATGAGAAAGTTATATTAACAATATATAGCCTATACAATATATGTATGGGGTCAAATTGTCAATGTGAAATGTGACCCCATATCTCTCAGATTGATGGAATTTGGATGCACTTTTTTTTTCAACATTTACCTTCATTTGAATATTTGAATACTGATGGCTAAGCAGGAGGTGTGTGTCTCCATGCAAGCTGGTGTTGATGTCAGTCAGAACTGCTCAACCTTACTGCTCCATCTTGTATCTCGAACTGAAATCCAGTGGAGCCACACAAAAGAAAACTACACTGAGCCGACAGTGGGGTGGGGGGCACACGGACCAGAGACACAGCAGATATTTCAATTTGTGTTCGTCTCGGCACCGAGCCTGGGCGACACCTTGTCTTTTATAATGGGCTGTGAGAAATGTGATTGGACAAGCATGGAAGAAGCGGCGAGGCCGTGGCTCTCAGATGAGAGTAATTAATATCTGCTGCAGCATCAGCAGAGCCTGTCGCTGATGGATGCCTCTGTAACGTCGGCACTTCTGGAACACCACACTTAAGATTTAAAGACTCGGGAGAACTCCTCGTGCTGACGTATGTGCCTTTTTGTGAATCAACACCTCGTATAAATCCACCTTCCTCTTTTGCTAAGGACAAAATATTACAAGAACAAGTAAAAACGTATGTCTTATTTTCTCTTATTATCTCTACTATGCTGGGTAATAAGAGTGTAAAGGTGACTGTAGGGGTGTTATTTGATGTCGAGAGGGCTCTGATCATGTTAATATTATGTCTTACATGTCTTATTTTGTCTTATTGTGTCTACTGTATCGGTGGTCGAGAGGTTAGCATGTTGGCGTGCGTGGATTTTCTCCGGGTACACTGTTTTCGTCCTACATTCCAAAAACAGGCATGCTAGATCAACTGGCGACTCTAAATTGTCCATGGGTGTGAGTGTGAGAGTGAATGGTTGTTTGTCTACCCTGAGATTGACTTTCGACAGCTGGGGTAGGCTCCAGCAAAACTGTGACCCTAATGAGGATAAGCGGCATAGAAAATGGATAGAGTTCACTATATTGGCTAATAGGAGTGTAAAGTTACCTATAGGGGTGTTATTTGATGTCTGGAGGATTCTAATAATGTTAATAGTATGTCTTATATATCTCTGTGTGTGTTTTCTTCGGGTACTCCGGTTTCCTCCCACATTCCAAAAACATGCATGTTAGGTTAATTGGCGACTCTAAATTGTCCATTAGAGTGTGAAGGGTTGTATGTCCGCCCTGCGATTGACTGACGACCAGTCCAGGGTGTACCCCACCTCCCGGCCACAGTCAGGTGGGATAGGCTCCAGCATACCCGCATACCTAACGAGGATAAGCGGTATAGAACATGGATGGATGGATGTCTTATTTTCTCTTATTGTGTAAAAAGAGTGTAAAGGTGACCATAGGGGTGTTATTGGATGTCCGGAGGGCTCTAATAATGTTTAAATGTGTATTTAGAGGGTGATAAAATGTTTTTTTATGATCTTACTAGCAAAACATTCAATTTATAAAGAAAGAATTGTACTTTGTGGAAATTCATTTACCACAGTTGAGTCTGGAACCGATTAACCGTGATAAACATGGTATTACTGTAATGCAGCTCGAATGAAAACAATTGGAAATGCTTATAAATGACGAATGAAATGAAAGGATGAATTAACATTTAAAGTCACGTTTACCTTCATTGAAGATTTTGTTGACAAAGACGATGATGATGAAAGGCGAGGGATGAGGAGAAGATGAGAGAATTCATGACGTCAGTCGTGTTTCTTTATCAAAATACTGCCACTTGCAACTTTCTTTGCCTGCATTGTGACCTATTTTGCTGCTTGTGGTGAGAAATTTTACTCCAGAAATAACTCACAGCAAAACAGGAAGGTGGTGTCTGTGTTGATCCCCTAACACAAAACCTGGACTTACAAATAATACATTACATACAGTATTCACAGCCTGCCAGGTTGTACCAACATTTGCACCGGTAGGTGAGCCGTGTGATGCTGACCTGCATGTAATCATGACTCACAGCACCATTAGCAGGACGACAAATCCCCTAGCTGTTAGCTGTGGCTAAAATACCGTGGGCGTCTTCTTCAAAAATGAGGTGGAAAAAAGCTCAGAAGCATAGGAATCGAAATGAAACACTCGTTTTTCCATACCGGTTCACAGATCAATACGCTCATTAGAAGAAATTCAATGATCTCAGAAAAAAATGATATGTGACTGGTTTGTTACAGTTTACACAATTTACACAGCATGAATCCGTTCCAGAATAAGAACTAAACAATTTTTAAAGTGCAGCCCACGGCTGTTTTTTTTTAATTGGCCTGTGAACAAGAAAACTAAAAACAGAAAAAAATCATCAACTAAAATATTTTAGAAATTTTCAAAAATACAAACAAAATATTATGGGGATAAAATCAACAGAAGAAAATTTACACAAAAGATTTAAAACAGTTGAAAAAACAACAACAGCAGAAATAAATGAAAAAAAAACAGTGGTAATTTTACAAGAAGAAAGTCAAAATATCTATCCATCCATTATCTATGCAGCTTATTTTCATGAGGGTGTGTGCTGGAGCCTAGTCAAAATATTAGGAGAAAAAAGTTTTAATAAGGTAAAAATCCACAACTTTTCGAGAATGAACTTTTAATATTATGTAATATAAAGATGAGATATTATATACAAAATGAAACAAAACAAAATAAATTTTGGGGAAAACTGGGTTTGGAGGAAAAGTTACAATACTATGAAAATAAAGTCATAATATTTATAGAGTAGAATTATATAGAATAAAATCATAACAATACGAGAAGAAAATGTACAAAGACTGTTTCAGGAAAATATTGAAATATTAAAACATCAAAAATGGGAAAAATGCAAAGAGTAAAGGTGATATTAATAATATTCTTCTTCACCTATACACTGTGTATGTATATACATTATATTTTTATATATATATATATATACAGTATATACATATATATATATATATATATATATATATATACACTGCTCAAACAAATCTGAGAAACACTTTTTAATCAGAGTATAGTAACCTATTAGTCAAACTTCTGGGATATTAATCTGGTCACTTAAGTAGCAGAGGGGGTTGACAGACGTGAAAGGGTCTGCAGATGCCGTGGAGAACGTTATGCTGCCTGCAACATCATTCAGCATTACCGGTTTGGTGGCGGGTCAGTGATGGTCTGGGGAAGCATATCCCCGGAAGGACGCACAGACAGGTTAAATAATGGCACCCTGACTGCTATTAGGTATCGGGATGAAATCCTTGGACCCACTGTTAGAACCCACGCTGGTGCAGTGGGACCTGGGTTCCTCCTAGTCCACGACAATGCCCGACCTCATGTGGCTAGAGTGTGCAGGGAGTTCCTAGAGGATGAAGGAATTGATACCATTGACTGGCCCACACATTCACCTGACCTAAACCCAATAGAAAACCTCTGGGATATTGTGTTTAGGTCCATCCGGCGCCCCCAAGTTGCTCCTCAGACTGTCCAGGAGCTCACTGATACCCTTTTCCAGATCTGAGAGGAGATCCCCGAGGACACTATCCAAGGTGTCATTAGGAGCATGCCCCGACGTTGTCAGGCACGCGTACAAGCACGTGGGGGCCACACAAACTACTGAGAATCATTTTGAGTTGCTACATCATTTTTTCACTTTTGTTTTTGTGGTGTCTTTGATTTCCCCCTCTATAGGGTGATCATTTTCATCCATCCATCCATCCATTTTCTATATTGCTTATCCTCATTCAGGTTGCAGGATCATTTTCATTTCTATGAAATTATGTGTCATCATTTTGTTGTTATTACATCACCTACTTATTATCAGGAAAGATATTCAAGATAATTTTTCCCCCCGTTTAGATCTGATGTGTTTTCAAAGTGTTCCTCTCATTTTATTGAGCAGTGCACCTTTGCAGATGCACCTTTTTCTTGAAATATATATTTTATATATATACTGTATATATACACATACACATGTGGCAAACCTTTTAATTCTTCTTCTCTTCCTTCCGGCTTATCCCTGCTCATCCCATCAGGGGTCGCCACAGCAAATCTTTTTCTTCTGTTTGATTTGCCGGTTTTGATTTGGCAAAAGTTTTATGCCGGATGCCCTTCCGGACACAACCCTCTATATGAGGGACGTGATCTATAATGTTTCACTGTGTGGCCCTCACCGGAGAAAAAAAGTTAGGACACCCCCGGGTAATGCCGGAACGGAGCAAATCAATATGTTCAATATATACGTTGGTGAAAAGAGGCAAAAATGTCCATCAAAGCTGATGTCATTCATTCATTCATTTTCTATGCCGCTTATCCTTATTAGGGTCGCGGGTATGCTGGAGCCTATCCCAGCTGACTTTGGGCGAGAGGCGGGGTACACTCTGGACTGGTCGCCAGGCAATCGCAGGGCATCAAAGCTGATGTGTTTTAGCTAAAACATAAACACAATGGCTGTGCTTTCATGGATGGCAAGTTCATAAACATATATTCACATTTGAGAGGCTGCAACAAAATATATATTTACATGACAAATAATGACTCAAATCTCCAACTTGTTGTGGATGAATTGAATGACGAATGAATTATTATTTGTGGATGAAGTGCTGTAATAAATGCACATACGGTATGTGGTGGGTGAATTTTTAAAGTCCCCATGCTGAGATGTAATCCGGTTTCCTGCGTAATGAAGGTTGACCTTTAGTGCCAGTGACCTGACACTTTGACCTCCTAGCCAAGAATCAGTGAGTTAAAACTCTAAGCTTCCTGTGGTGCAGCATTCCCAGCGGCTAATCTCCCGGGCGGCCCATGCCATGAAGCTATTATTTGTAATAGCTAAATAATCAGACTTTATGGCCCGGCGTCTAGCGGAATGGAAGCAGCACAAAATGAAATACTTCTGGAATTGGTTGTACGAGTTTAGCCCGCGGCTCTTCCACGGCACGCTCAATAGGGATGTAAATGCTCGTAAGATAATAGCAATAAGCGGCTTCATTGGAGCCGGTGATAAACGGCCACCGGAATGGATGACCCAGGGCCAGCGTGCTGCGTCCCGCTGGCTTGGCTATTTGCCGATGGGAGGGAAGAGGTCCGTTTCATTAGTGGGAGAACCAATGGCTTGTGTAAAAGAAAAACATAAGTCAGTAAATTAAAACAAGCGATAAGGCCGCATATACGATCCTTTTATGGCCGTTACCCATTTAAGGCTATTTTCCCATGAGGGTAATTTCAGAGACAAGCATTTTAATGCCGTCTTACACGTCTCATAAAGTCAACTTTGCATCTCCTAAATGAGTGGCCGGGATGAAAGCCTTCTTCTGTGCAATCTCACAAGCATCACCCCCCCCAAACCTACAACATAAAACTAACATTTCAATATCGCTAACATTCTACATTGGAATTCTGGGAATGCCACAGAATATCCGCTTTGCCGGGTCCCCTTAGTATAAGCAACTTTGTATGTCCTCTGAGTGCTTCTTTATTTCTATTTTATGGAATCAGTTTTATGAATATACTTCAATTGGGAATTTATCTCGGATATCAATAAAGCATATTTCGATTATATATCATATGTACTGTATAAACATATCAAATATCATACATCACGTTTCACAACTTCATCATTTTTCTCAAAAATATTTTTCCGGTGTTTCATGGTCAAATACTTCCTATTTTTACTCAAGAGATACAGACCTTTTAAGCTAACTTTAAGGATAAAAATGTCTAAATGAAGTCAAATACAAAAATAAACAAAGCATTCAGAAGATGCTAACCCTTTTAATTATTTTTTTGAAACTTTTTTTTAAAGATCTGTAGACATGAAATAACACCCCTATGTTACCCAAAATAGTAGACATAAATAAAAGTCATGCTTGTGTGTGTTACTAAGTGTGCTCCCTAGGGGACCTGAAAGACAGATGGACAGGAAGTGATGTCATAGGTTCAGACTTGAGTTTCAGCTTGGCGTTGGTAAGGGCCGCAAAAGTAGCCCATGTTTTTTCTCTGGATTTAGCGTGCTCGGGATTATTGTGCCTGTTCGGAGACCATTTAACGCTGCAATAAAAGCTTGTTTTCCCATCCATTACGCTTGGTGGAAGAGTAACATTGCTGACACCTAGTGACCAATATACAATACTACATATCATCACAATGTCTTTGAATGTGTTTTCCTAATTTTAGTTAATGTAACTAATTTTATGCTTGTATGAAACTGTTTGATACAAATATGTAAAATTTACTTTAATTAATTGGACTAATAATTGGTCATATTCAACCAGGAAATAGCATCATTTATTAATAATATATATTTTTTAAAGCATGATGGAGTGAATTATGTACACCAGTTTGCGTACATTTACCTGGTTAGCATGCCTCACATCCTGTCATGTTCTTACTATACTGTGTGAGTCCAACTGTGTTTTTAAATGTATCTTTACCACAAACCGATCTGGTCAGCGGTCAGCATGTCTTCCGGTTTCTGTGGAATATTTAGGCAAAAATGTGTTCTGTGTGACACCAGACGCGTATAAAATGTCGACTTAACTTGATAAGAAAAGCGCGGTCGGCTCGGTGCAGCATTAGCAGCACAATGATATCATGCAAAGCAGGGTGCACCATCAACATGATTCATGTAGAAATAACTGCACAGCAAATGAGGTGTTTTTCGTGCCAGCGTAAGCCGGGTTTTCAGGATGCTTGCTAGCTGATGGGAAGCTTGGATATAAATAAAGAACGGAAGCTACGGCTACGGATAGGCTACTTTATTCATTTGCACATTACGTCTCTGTTTGCAACCATCAAGGGACCTTCTCAGCCAACAAAACACACTTATAAAAGTGCTTTGGGCTATGTCCTGTTCAGTTGTGTTAACACAAAAAGGGGGGGCATAAAAAATAGCTTCCACCAACGTTGAGGCACAAAACAAAGTACTTTTTTCCAAAAATGTCTTTTGTGAAAGTGCACTACTGTAAAAAAGCAACTTCCTAAGATGTACTGTGTATTCAAGATGAGTCATCTGGCTGGAAATACCCTGAAAGAAATTCATGGTAAAGTCGATCAAAAGTTGACGACATGGAAAAGTTCAGACGTTCCATCTAAATACAACCCTGGTTAGCACCCTCCCTTAAACCAACCCTGCCTCTTGAAAGCATCGGAATTGAGAATCATTACGAACCGGAATCAATACAAAGAATCGGAATCGTTCAAATTGAAATGATGCCCAACCTCAACCCTTATGCGAATATTGTCTTCCAGTCCGCCATGGTGGCAGTGCTGGTATCATCCACCAGTGCTAGAATCATCCACCGACACTGATAGCATCCATCAGTGCTTGTATCATTCACTGGTGCTGGTATCATCCTCCGGTTCTAGTATCGTCCACCGGCGTAGATATCATCCACCAGTTCTGGTATCATCCACCAGTTCTGATGTCATCCACCCGTGCTAGTATCAATCCTACCAGTTCTGATCTCATCCACCAGTGCTGGTATCATCCACCAGTGATGATATCATCCACCAGTTCTGATATCATCCACCAGTTCTGGTATCATCCACCAGTGATGACATCATCCACCAGTTCTGATCTCATCCACCAGTGCTGTTATCATCCACCAGTGCTGGTATCATCCACCCGTGCTGGTATAAATCCCACCAGTTCTGATCTCATCCACCAGTGCTGATATCATCCACCAGTGATGACATCATCCACCAGTTCTGATCTCATCCACCAGTGCTGTTATCATCCACCAGTGCTGGTATCATCCACCCGTGCTGGTATCAATCCCACCAGTTCTGATCTCATCCACCAGTGCTGGTATCATCCACCAGTGATGATATCATCCTCCAGTTCTGATATCATCCACTGGGTGCTGGCGTCATCCACTACTCCTGGTATCATCCACCGGTGCTGATATCATCCACCAGTGCTGGTATCATCCACTGGAGCTTTCCGGAGCACAAGTCATGAGGCGAAAGTTTGAGTAGTAAAAGTATGTGCAAAGTTCCCAGGCTGAAATGCTTTGTGTTTGCTAGACAATCGTGTTTATTGCACCAAGTCCAATTATGTTTATTTGCTCTGGTGTGCCCACATCTCCAGAAGCCTAAAAGTTGTAGCGCAGTCATTAAAAGGCCTCTCCTAATGAGGTAGAACAGTGTGGCTGTTAGACGAGAAGAGAGTGTGTTTAATGGCTTCCATTAGACTTGCTTTCCGTCAGAGAGCTTCATCTTATTGCACACTGTTCATTTGTTTTAAGTATGGACCAAACTGTCGGGGGACATTGATCTTAACCTGCTGGAATCACAACTTTATGAGCGAGGCTACATAGGCCATTTGTCTTCCAAGTATGGCACGATAAGCCCATTATGATGTTCAACAGTCACCACGGCTGCGCTGCAATTACTTTCACCGTGTGCCTTTGAATTTCACTCACTGTACGATCAATCCATGCACACGCAAACAAAAAGACATTTTATGGGCCAGATGTTTAAGGTGCTCTGCACAAACTTCCAACTGCCCTACTGACTCAAACAAGATGGGTCATCTTATTTTTGAGGTCCAGCGATTAGGGGTGATGAAAATTAATTTTACGAAAAGGACAGATAAAAAACTAAACAAATACATGACAATATATTCCAATCAACTAATTCAATTTCTGGTTTTTGTTGCACTCTGTGTGTATGCCAGCAGCCCGCCTCCTCCCACCGAGACAAAGAGACCATAGGGCTCACTTTGTGCATGCCGTTGTTCTAAACATGCTAAAAGCAATGCACAGAGTGAACTCTCTTCCTGCCTGTTTGGAGGCAAGAGACGAGAAAAACAGACAAGCATGCACTTTTCAGACTTTTTTCAAGGGACAAATAACGGGGGTAGTATATTTTAGCAGCTACATTGGGACACAAAAACACACTTTGAAATGACATGCAGTACTGGGGCAGCTTCTTCTGCTCCGTATTGAATTAAAGTGGCATTTTTGTGTTCTGCTTTTCTTATTAGCTTTCGTGCTGAGCTGTTCATTCCCCAAGGAGCCTGCTGGTGGAGAAGTTTCTGTGACTCACCTCTACGCCGGAGGAGAAGCTTACTTCAACTGCTTCACGGGCTACAGGTTGAAAGGTCCCAAAACCCTCACTTGCCGCAATGCCACCACGCCATACTGGAGTGGGAAGGAGCCGCAGTGTGTGGGTGAGATAACCCGTACAGAGTCCAAAGCACATAAATGACACAATGAATGTGTTGGTGTTTTGTATTGTTGCAGTTCTAAGTGTTGAATTTCAGCTAATAGAGCACATCCCTTAGAAAAAGCTTCTCAACTGCTTTGACTGCGCTCCCAGGTGGGAGAAAGTCAGTGTTTTCCAAGTCAAGTCTTTAATCTCAAGCAAAGACGTGCAAGTCTAAAGTCATGACAAGACAGGTCGAGTCTAGTCCGGAGTCATAAGCCTCGTATACACTCGCACTCACTTTGTCCTCGCAATGGTACCAACATTTTTTGCTTTCTCATTCCCTTGAATGGGTTAACTTTTCCACCACCCCATGGAGCAATTTGGTGGGAATTCTCAAGTGATTATCAGATGAGGTTCATTTGCTTATCGTTAATATATTCAGACCAGAGTTAGCTAGTTTTTCATACCTGTAAAATTCTTAGAAAACCTACACACACTGACCAGCATCTCTTATGGACATCAGAACATCCCAAAGCCCATAAACTCTCCATAGTAAAAACACTCTTTGACGGAACAGACATCGTAAAAGATGAGCAAGACCAGCAAGAGGAGGACAGACACGTTTACCGTACTCTAAAACATGGTTGGTCGCATGGTGGCCGAGTGGTTAGCATGCTGGTCACACAGCCGGGGGATCTGGAAAACCTGGGTTTGATTCTCTGCTGGGCATCTCTGTCTGGAGTTTGCAAGTTCTTCCCATGCGTGTGTGGGTTTTCACTGGGTACTCTGGTTTCCTTCCACATTCCAAAACAATGGAAAAAAATGTCAGATCCCGCATTGAGATGATGCCTCTCTCTTGATGGCGAGCTCTTCTCTTGCAGATATCTGCAGCTGTGTGTCGGACACAGTAAGTCTGCTCGTAATGTTCTGCACAAACACGACACGGCTGCCAGTGCATTTCCCTGACCCCCTGAAAATAAGTCCCCACCAGTTGAGAATCACCGCTTTAGAACCGCTGAATCCATTTTTGAGAATCACTGCTAAAAAAATGGGCAGTGCGTGTGTGTTCTCTCTAGAAAACAAATGGTTGTGATTAACAAAGGTGTTGGCTCGGTTCTTTTCTGTTGTGTGGATTACTGTACAATCCTGGGCCAAAGGAGTGTGTGTGCATGCGATTAGCTGCACAGACAGTTATTGTCTGGAGGCAGTCCGACCTGGCCGCCCTAATTAGAACCGGGCTGCAGGAATATCCCCGTCCTGCTGCTAAAAGCTCATTTACCACATCCGGTCTTACTCCATGCATTCGTGCAGCTGTTCTCAACTGATAGCGTCACTTTTCACACACTCTTTCATACGCAGTCCTGCAACCCATTAGACACAGGTGAACCTTACAATGTAGTCGGCTGGCAGTCCACGGGTATGCGCTAAAAAAATTGACCCCCTGTCTGTGTCATTACTGTAGCTCATTTGGTCTTTTGCCCACACCTCCCCACAGCGTCCTGTGGGGGAATGATAAAAAATGCCACCTATGGTCGCATTGTCTCGCCTGGATTTCCTGGCAACTACAGCAACAACTTGACATGCCACTGGGTCCTGGAGGCCCCCGAAGACCACCGGCTGCACATTCACTTCGAGAAGGTGGCTTTGGCAGAAGATGACGACAGGTGGTTAACACACACACACACACACACAGGTGTACCTGATTAGAATGAAAACCAGTTGGCGTGTGGTTTAGTTTGCCTTTAGCTACTCCCCAGCAGGATTTTCTGAGTACACCTGCACAGTTTAACCCCACATTACTCACCATTTGCAATTTGACCCACTTTTATGCTCTTCTTCATACTCTTCATACACATTTTTGTGTTACATTTACATTAAAGTAGAATGGAACACGACTAGTTGGATTTACATTTTGTTTTCTCTGTTCTAGAGAATGACTTTGTAGCCATCAAGTGAAACTATGTCATTTTTCTGCAATGTAGAAATAGTAAATAGCAATAGGAATACAAAAAACACTAAAACTCACTATGGTAGAACCTTGGTTAGCATCATTACAATCCATTAACCAAATACTCTAACCAAATCACGTGTTCCCATAAGAAATAATGTAAATTGAATTAATTCGTTCCAGAGAACCAAAAGAACACAGTTTTACAAATATAGTTTTACATGCAGGAAACAATTAGAAATGCAGGTAATGTAAGGGACAGCTGAAAGGGATACATCAACATTTAGGCTTACCTTTGCTGTCGTTCAAGACGTGGTTGCTGACAAAGACGGTGATGTGGCAGCGAGATCAACAAAGACAGCACCTTCCTTATTAGCAATTAGAGTTATTTCTAAAATTTTGGTACTGTACCTGACGTTAAGTCTCTGCTTTTCTTTTGATCACAAAAAAGTGAAAGTTGCAGGTGGCATAAGTATAGCACAAGTATCACCACAAATGCATATGGAATAAGTATCACCACCATATATAGAATAAGTATTACCACCACTACATATAGAGTAGTTATCACTACCACCATAAATAGAATAGGTATCACCACCATATATAGAATAGGTATCACCACCACCACATATGGAATAACTATCACTACCATATATAGAGTAAGTATCATTACCACATATGGAATAAGTATCACCACCATATATAGAATAAGTATCACCACCACTACATATAGAGTAGTTATCACTACCACCATATATAGAATAGGTATCACCACCACCACATATGGAATAACTATCACTACCATATATAGAGTAAGTATCATCACCACATATGGAATAAGTATCACCGCCACTAAAAACAAAACGGATGGATATCCATGATGTATGGCAGCAGTTCAGAACTGTGTTGGTCCAATGATGTTCCCTCGTGTGGAATTCAGGAACTACACCGCTGTTTTTGTTGTGCCCTTTCTGGAAATTACTTCATGTTGTCATGTTCAGATGTTCAAGCATCTGAAGAAATTGCCATCAAGTGTCATAGCGCCACCTGTTGCTTTTGTGTGTGCTTGGCAGCCTACAGAATTGTTGAAAGCAGACGTTTCCTTTTTCTACGCCCATTTTCATGTGGACACGTCCGCATTAATACCAACTCGGGGCTTTTTCACGCGGGTGAAATGAAGGCGCTAGAGAGAGGTTGGAAGCAGAAATTGCTATCATCACACACACGTGACCTTTCACCTCATTACCGAGTGGCAGACGACGTTATTGCAGAGCTGACATTCGCTGCGCTCCACATCTTTTATGCATCTTTTAACACACAAGGGTAACCCGCATCTCCTTTCATCATCACGTCTCTTTTAGGCTGCTGATTAAAAATGGCAACAACATCGACTCCCCCCCTGTGTACGACTCCTACGAGGTGGAGTATCTGCCTATCGAGGGGGTGCTGAGCACGGGGCGTTATCTCTTTGTGGAGTTTACCACCGACGGGACACTCACCTCCACTGGTGCCGCCATCAGATATGAAGGCAGGTTGATTGTTGCCAACAAAAGGGCGGCCTCCCGCGAAAGGTTGTGACTTGGGCCTTGTTCTTCTTTGTTTTAGCTTTTGCTAAAGGAACATGCTACGAGCCTTTTGTGAAGTACGGCAACTCCAGCAGCAGTGACTCAACCTACGGTGTGGGTGCCGTGGTGGAGTTCTCGTGCGACCCCGGCTACACGATGGAGCAAGGCTCCGTTGTCATCGAGTGTGTGGACGCCGAAAACGCTCAGTGGAACGAGACGGAGCCGGCCTGCAGGGGTGAGTTACCTGATGTAGCTTCCTTGACTCATTCTGTGGCAATCCAATTAGACAAAAACGAGCAGCAGACGACCCGAGGCTTTCATTCCGTGCTTCGTCATTGTCGGCAAATCAAACGGAAGTATCGACTCGTCCCGAACTACTTTAATTTAAAGCAAAAACGAAAAAAAGAACTAAAATCCTCTGAATGGTCATGTTAATTTAGTGCTGGGATATTTGAGGCCGCGACACTACGAACCACACGATTTATAGTCAAGCTCGGTTTTTGTGTGATTCCAGCGGAAACAAAATCACCTTGGTTTGCATCCGTCCCAGTTAGCGTGTTTTCTTTTTAACGTCAAAAATGTGCCTCCCCTAGAGTAGTGGTAAAGTCGAAATCTTGGTGCCTGACTTCCACATGTGTAAGTACAAATGGTTTTGCCCAACACCTGAATGCCAAAAAATAAGTTGACCGGATGTAGACGCATTCTGCATAAGCGTAGAACCGATTTCTGGTACGGTCCGTGAGTCCGACCGTGCTCCTAATGCATTTTTACCACAAAAGATTCTCGTTAGCAGCCTGTTGTCCTTATCCTAATCCTAATCCTAATCCTAATCCATGGAAAAAGGAAGGCAAAAGAAGCTCTGTCACCTGTTTATGATGTCATCAGCGGGTTACTCTGTAGTTCTTTGCTAACAACACAGTTACACCGCAAGTCCCACATATGTCAACACAAATCAAGTTTTTATCATTTTACTTGCATAAAAGAGTTTGAAATGACGAATGACATAAATGAACATGTAGGATTACTTTTAGATGTTGATGTGGCAGCAGGATCAACACTTCTTTGCCAATCTTGTCACATCTTCACTAAAGGTAAAAGTAACCTTAAATGTTTATTTATCACTTTAATTCCTCATTAAAATGTTAACATTTTTGCCTTTCTGGAACACATTAATTGGATTTCATTCCATTGTTTCTCACGGGAAAAACTGGTTCGGTTTGCGTTGGCTTCGGTGTAGAGTCAGACCTTCTGGAAATTAAGTTCTACTGTAGTCCGTTTACCCTGTACTGTATTGTTCCACGGAAAGGAGTGCTCAAACGAAGCACGCCTTAACAATTCACTGTCTGTGCGTTTTTTATTGACCGTGACTGCTTAATAACTCGCCGTAGGGCCAAAGGAAGTTGCAAGTGCAAGCAATTTGATAAAGAAGGTGAGAAACAATTGGATTCAAGAAATAACTCATCAAAATGTATGAGGATGTCATCCCCTTCTATCCTGACTCTCGCTTTTTTTGCCAACAAGTCTTCAGAAACCCAAAAAAGTGATGCAAAATGTTCATTTGTCCATTCCAGTCATCATTTAGAATTGTTTTTTGCATGTAAAGCTGTAATTATTCTCTATAAAATGTATTTTTGTCAATAGTTTTGATTGTCTGGAACAGATTTATATGATTTCTTATGGGAAAATTTGCTTTGGTTTTCATACATTTTGGTTTTCGTCCTTTTGGAAGGAATTAATAACACAAACAAATGTACAGTGAAACCTCGATTACTGTATTCCACTCAGATTACAATATGGTCCGCTCTTTGTCATCACAGAACATCCTTTTTAGCAGCCTGTTAGAGTGATAACACGTGAAAAAAGGAAGCGGCCGTCACCCGGCTATGATGTCATCAGCGGCTGACTCTGTAGTTCTTTACTAAGTAACACAGTTACCCCACATTCTCTGCTCTTCTTATCCATCATGGCTGCAAATTAGGCCAAAATGGAGCCAACAAATTTGCAAGTAGCAGCATTTTGATAAAAAAGGCGAGAAACGTCGTGTTGATCTCCCTGCAACATTGTGTCTTTGTCAACAATCACGTCTGGCTTGTGTGGTTAATTGTCTGTTTTGTTTTTTATTTGCATCCATTCCCTTAAATTTTTTTAAATTTTTGTGATATGTGCTGATTAAATAAATATAGGTTTGATTAAAAATAAATAAATAAATAAACATCTTTGTTGAAAGTAAAAGTGATGTTAAAAGTTCATTTAGTCCTTTCATTCATTTATATGCGTTTTTGCATGTAAAATTATGAAACATGTTTGGTGTTAACATGTCTTTCTGGAGCAAATTATTTGTATTTATTATGGGTTTTGTACATTTGTATTATTTGTCTGACCTAGTGGACCTAAGCCAGGTACTGCGGTACTTCATATTGTCCCTTGTCAGGACAAATACATGCATGTTGCTCACTGGGGGCTCTGGTAATGCAGCCAGATTGATTCCCAGCCTGCCATTGGAGCTCTGCAGTGCCAGTCCCGAGCTGGGATAAATGGGAGGGGCACGACAGGAAGGGCATTTGGTGTGAACAACAGAGCCAAATAAATCATGCGCCTGCCCACATGCTGCGATGGTCGCTGGTAGGAGAAGAGAAAATATTTTGATTAGTGATGTGCGGATAGATGCTGATATTTTGATACTACCAATACCGGCTCTTTATGCTCTAAAACGTATTCTCTAATCAAAATATTGAGTAACTTGAGTTATTTGAATTAATGTTCCTCTGCAGCGATGACCTTTTGTAAACGCAGCGAATTGTGTGAATTGTCAATAAAGTTTTAATCCTTTTGTTAATTGACTCGTTCCTTTGTTTTTTTAAATAGTATTGTTACATATTTTACGATTTTGCTTGATTTTAGTGATTTTGTTGTAGCAGAATATCCATCCATCCATCCATCCATTTTCTTCCGCTT
>QODF01000057.1:211016-263558 GCA_024372805.1 Oostethus manadensis
GCTGATACTCATCCCAGCCGCTTCACACTCAGCTGCGAACCGATCCAGTGAGAGTTGAAGGTCACTGCTCGATGAAGCCAGCAGGACCACATCATCTGCAAAAAGCAGAGATCGAATCCTGCGGCCACCAAACTGGAACCCCTCAACGCCCTGGCTGCGCCTAGAAATTCTGTCCATGAAAGTAGTGAACAGAATCGGTGACAAAGGGCAGCCCTGGCATAGTCCAACCCTGACTGGAAACGGGTCCGACTTATTGCCGGCCATGCAAACCAAACTCTGACACCGGTCATACAGGGAACGAAACGCCTGGATTAGGTGGTCCGATACCCCATATTCCCGGAGCACTCCCCACAGTATTACCCGAGGAACATGGTCGAATGCCTTCTCCAAGTCCTCCTCGGTAGTAGCAGAATAGCTTGGCTATACTGGAAGTCGAAAACTTTCCATCCATACTTTCCATGTAATGAAATGATAAAGCATCTTTGATTACTCTTGCAAGTAGTATGTCATTGCCTGGGTATTGGTGACCAGAATCTGTTGGTGAATTAGATGTTGTCATCTTTGCGTTGCAGCTGTTTGCAGCGGGGAGATCACCGACTCTGCCGGCATGGTGTTGTCTCCTAATTGGCCCGAGGCCTACGACAAGGGCCAAGACTGCATCTGGGGCGTCCACGTGGAAGAGGACAAGAGGATCATGCTAGATATCCAAGTGTAAGCGTCTGTACTCAGTGAAAGGTCTGCGTGGCAAGGTCACACGGGCTGCGCTGACCTCGAGACGTCAGACATAAACTCCATGTCCGTGTTCCTTTGGCCCCCACTCACATGGGGACTCACATGGGCACGCCATGACACTCACGCAGGCACACACTGGCAGTGACACGGGCACACTATGACGGGCACAGTAAAGTATTTCTGCAGATGCGGCGGCTAATTAGATTTTCTCCAGCCCCTGCATTACGCATTCTGCCGTGCTTCCAGCTCGCTCTCTGACCAGATTAGCCAGTAAGCCTCCCCGCTCTCACTTCCCTGGTGTGTCTCACAGTCGGCTTTGAAATGAATATGCTCTGGCAGTGAACTACCCCGAGCCACTTATCCAGCCCTCCCAACTGGAACTCAAGGCACATGCACACAGATGTCAACATTGTTTCTCCATCACCTACTACTCTTACACTCATATCCCCTCCAACACACACACACACACACACACTTCACATGACTTTTTACTTCAAGTGTTTAAAGACCACTTCGCAAAACACTTTCTTCGTTTTTTTCTTGCACAATAACAAGGTGCTTTGTTGGAACCATCTTCCTGCCATGCCTCCACGCATGGCAAGAGCATTGTATAAGTGATGCTGTTATTGCCTCAAGCACTTGCACACAAGAGGGCACGGAGAGGTCAAATATAAACCGGTAAGGACGCTGCCAGAGGCTGTGAGAAAATGGCAGACAATCGGCAGCACGGCCTTTTGTATTGGACACTTCCACAACGAATCGGCACACTCCTCATCGTGTCAAAAATGTACATTTCCCACTGGTGGATCTTAAGGAGGTTGTAGAGCTCATTCATTTATTTTCTATGCCGCTTATTCTTATTAGGGTCGTGGGTATGCTGGAGCCTATCCCAGCTGGCTTTGGGCGAGAGGCAGGGTACACCCTGGACTGGTCGCCAGTCTATTGCAGGGCACATTTAAACAAACAACCATTCACACTCACATCTATGGACAATTTAGAGTCGCCAATGAAGCTAACATGCATGTTTTTGGAATGTGGGAGGAAACCGGAGTACCCGGAGAAAACCCACGCAAGCACGGGGAGAACATGCAAACTCCACACAGAGATGCCCAACGGAGATTTGAACCCTGAACCTCCTGACTGTGAGGCCAATGTGCTACCCACTTGACCACCGTGCGGCCCGGTTCTAAAGCTTGAAAAAGCAAAAAGAAGAAAAGAAGTCGCAATTTGATGGGATTAAAGTCATTACATGAGGCCGCTCAGTGAGGAGTGGTTAGCATGTTGGCCACACAGTCAGGAGATCTGGAAGACTTGGGTTCCAATCTCTGCTTGGCATCTCTGTGTGGCGTTTGCATGAGGTGAAATAATAAAGAAAAAGAACATAATTTTTTTAACTATTATGACATTGTCATTTTTAGTTGGGGAAAAGTATTTATATATGAATATATGAAATTATTATTATTATTATTATAAATATTACATATAAAAACAAACACACACATTTATGCATATAAAATCATATACAGTATATGTGTATACATATAATCTAATAATTATAATATATTTTATTATATATTGTTTTACATACAATAAAGACAATCAATTGGAAATATTATGGGGATAAAAGAAAAAAACAGACCCAATTTTACGGGAGTAAAGTAAAAATATTCCAAGAAAAGGGCAGTCGCAATTGTATGAGAATAAACTTGTAATATTATGAGGAAGAATAATGCGTTTTTAGTGGCAAAAAAGCAAAGGCTGGCTACTCTGAGGACATATTTACAGTTCTTTTTTGTCAAGTACATCATTCCACGTGCATGTTCATTCATAGTTTGCAGAATCTACAATGTAAATAGCAGCAAGGCAAGGTGTCTCCACACCTTTGTGGGTAACGAGTCTGTGTAACTTTGCTGTCGCCGGCTGTCGGTAACGTCTGAGTCGCCGGCTGTGGTTTAGGCAAAGGTTGCTCACGCGTGGCCTGCACAGCGTCTGCTTATCTGTACATTTGGATACCATTAGAGGGTTCCATTTGGAGTCAAAGTGTGTATTTGTTTGCTCCTGTCACACACATGGAAGTGACAAAAGGCTCTCGTGGATGAGTGCAGTCTCATTAAAAAGAGAGGGGGGTTGGGGGGCTCACACTTCCCCGCATTAATGAGAACATTTTCCATATTATCATTCATCACCATGCCTGTGCTGGAAATGACAGAGGAGCGGCGTGCATAATGAGGACTGATTAATTTCGGCCAAACAGGAGGGCTGGCTCCTGGCTAATTAGCATGGCGGCACCTGAGAGGATGCAGCTGATATCGCCACCTGCACCACACCACAGCTGAGGGTTTAAGAAAATGTTTGGCAGTATTACGCAATTTGTTGCTAGGGTTTGATTACAGTGCAGCATCGAGCTCAGAGAGCCCTCTGCTGGTATTTGTCACCACTACACCTCACTCCCAGGCTAACCGTGCTTCTTTTGGAACGCAAGCCAGCAATTTACTTGTTAAATATGAAAAAATGACAGCATTTCCTATTGGAAGCATGACACCGAAAGCAATTTTCATGTTTTTTTTCCAGTCTTCTGCATAATAATTGCTTTAGACAGGTCAAGTTTAAAAGGCTAGACCCACACCCAACACACACACACGCACACACATTGACCATTTAGCAGATGGGTTTGCACCACGTGAGAAAAAATTGCTATTTTCATGAGCGGAAGGGAGAACATGAAATGCCAGGTAGCTATAGAGAGGCTGATCGTCTTTAACCTCTGATAGCATGAAAACCTAACAGCAACGGTAACAGTGGCGTCGTGTTGAGGGGGTCGAGGAGGCATCGCAAAATTGGAAAAGATGAAAAAAGTTGTAAAAGTTTAACAGTTAGAGCATAGAAAAACCTCAGAGACGGTGGCTGTAAGTAATGTGCAATGGTAATCCAATGGTGTAAAAGTGTGGTATTTTAGAAAACAGTGTTAATTCTGTCTAGCTTGGAGACTGTAGCTGCTGCACTAGCCACTAAATACACATGTAGGAGTTTCACTTGTTTGGGAATACAAAAATGAGGTTTAGTGTTAAAATATGGCTGTTTGACTTCTACACACCTGGATACATCAAAGCTTCATGTCGGGTATTAAAAGTATCTTCTTTAGAAACAAATGTTTTTTTATTGTACCCATCACTCCTTTCTGGCACTGAATTGGTTCCAGACGCATCTGAGATTAGTGAATTTCTGTGAATTTGGGTGCAGTATTTCTGAAATTAGAGCATAGAAAACCTTGGAGGCGGTGTCTGTAAGTAATGTGTAACTGTAACCATATGATTGATAACAAGTGTGGTATGTTAATTATGCCTAGCTTGGAGATTGTAGCTGCTGCACCAGCCACCAACTAACTAAATACACGCGCATGAGTTTCACGCCATTTTCCTTCATTTGTGAATACACACACAATACGGCTGTTTGATACGTTTCTACACACCAGAATGCATGGATGCATATTAAAAGTATCTTCTTTGAGAACATTCTGCCATTTGTTAAACAGGTACGTTTTTATTGTACCCATGTAGAATCATGGCGTACTTGTGCACATATGCATGGCGTATCTTCACTGGAAGTGTGCATATACTGTAGCCACCGATTCTACTGGTACCAAAGAACGTGTCCAATGTTCATATATCGTAGATCTCCAACTAGCTGATGGCAAGATTCCACTGTGGGAAATATGTTTTTCTGCCATTTGTACCGCCAACATATTTCACAAATCACATATTAACACTTGTGTGTGTTGGCCTTAAGCATTGGGAATGAGAGCCATGGATATACAAGATGCAAATAAAAGCATCGGCTGCGTGAGAATGCCAGAAACTGGATGACAAAATGAGCGACTGTTGGCGTGAAGACGAGGAAAGTGTTGATTTTAGGTGAGAATTGTTTTGGAAGGAGATGAGGAAATATTGTGGTGAGGTTGTGGAAAGACTATTGGCTTCTCCGTCTGCACTCTCCCTGCTCGAACAAAGCTGCAACCAAACACATCTTCTGCTGTTTCAACATAAGATTTATATCTGAACATCAATAACAATACCACAAATCACTAATCTTGACTTTTGATTAGTTTGTCACATGTCTCATATGACAATCCACTATGTCTAATATCTATGTCTAATATCTATGTCTAATATCCAAAAAACATTTAAAAATATATAAGCTAACAAGAAAACAAAAAATGTATTAAAAAATATTCAGCAAAAAAGTCAAAATATATCAGGAAAAAGTTGTATTGTCGTGAGGAAAAAAATCATAATTGTTTTAAGATAAATTTGTTTTATTATGAAGAAAAAGAATGTCATTTTAGTAGCATAAAGTGGAAATGTTAAATATTATTAGAAACAAAACAAACAATAAAAAAAGGTGGAGAAAAGAAAAGTTAGGAGAATTAAAGTAAAAATATTAAGAACATTTAAATAGCTGGAAATTTTTTTTAAAAACAACAACAATAGTTTGATAGTAATTTTACAAGAATAAAAAATAATAATTTGAGAAAAAAGACTTAATATTCTGAGGAAAGCGTGTGTAGAGTTCAAATATTAGTAAGTAAGTTCCTGATGCTTTTAGAACACCACATAATGTTTAGAGCCAGGAGGCAAATGTCAACTTGTTTTATCATTTTCAATATTTGACTTTGATGCCTTTTTGAAGTGAACCGTTGATGTCACATCATACTGACTTCTGGTTCTTGAATCAGGTTTTCCATGTAAATCCGTACTGGCTGAACGACTGTTTTCCCACAGGCTAAACCTTGGGAAAAATGACCTTCTGACATTCTACGACGGCGATGACCTGTCTGCCAACATTCTGGGCCAATACAGCGGCAAACGCCCTCACTTCAAGCTCTACACCTCCATGGCTGATGTCACAGTTCAGTTCCAGTCAGACCCTGCCACCAACATCTACGGCTACAACAACGGCTTTGTGGTGCACTTTTTTGGTAAGATTCGAGTAAACCTGTTGAATCTGCCGTTTCTTTGTCCGTCCGACCTTTCCAGGTGTGCTGCATTGAGAACCACGACAACCGGGAAGACAGTAATTGGTTGGACTTAAATAGCACCCGCTTTGCCTGATGCTTTGTATTCGTCGCCATGCTGAGCGCTGCAAGGGGGGGCGCATGTCCGCGGGTGCCAAGCCGCCCGCTGCGTTCCTCCAGGCAAACATCTCAAGCCTCGATTTACATTCGCCATCCAAAACACTCGTGCTTAGCACACATGGAAATATTGCATTCATAGTCCCTGCTGTTGCGTGAATGTGTTTCTTCTCTAAAGAGCCCCACGTCTCTACTTGAACAGACACTGCATATGTGGGAGAAAAGACAGCACTTTGCCAAATCTGTTTTACACCTCGTGTGAGTTTGCGATGCTCGAGACTGCCAAAAAGAGAAAGCCAAATCATATCAAACACAGTAAACATAGGAAAGTCTTTTTTCCTGGCCATAAGTCACACTTGTTTTCATAGTTCAGATGGTCCTGCGACCTATAGTTCAAGATTGACACAGTTTATCATAGAACAGGTGCTGCCGTTAAGTTAAAGTGGGGTGGTGTTTTGGCGACACCTAGTGGCTCTAATAATTCACCGAGTTGAGCTTGTGATGCAGTTAGGCACACCAACTGAATGATACATATACTGAGTATAGCGTGATACCTTCTAATACGCTTCTGACATGGAGTCTGTGCCTGTAAGTAATGTGCAACTACATGCAACTACACAGTATTGGTATTGGATCAGTTTAGCCGAGTCCAGTCTGACTTTTACTGAGTATCTCACTGGAAAACAACTGAGTCCCTAATTGTGTCTAGTTACTAACAGCTAACTAAATACACACTTTTGATTTTCATTCATTTGTAAATGGAAAAATAAAGTACTGATACTTTTCTACGCACGTCTAGGCGCCATGCCACATATCTTCTTTGATTACACGTACATTTATTAAACAGGTATGTTTTTATTGTATCTGTGTTTACATGAATCCCTCGTTTATTGCACTTCATTAGTTTCAGACCGGACCGTGATAAGTGAATTTCCACCAAGTAGGGTTCCTTATTTGTAAATGCAATATTTTCCAAGTAAGAACATAGAAAAGCTCTTGACCACATTCTAAATATGGTTTGTATGACAGAACACCCATTAAATAAGAGAAAATAAGACATATAAGACATAATAAAGACTCACACGTTATCATCTGTTCATTTTGTATGTCCTGTTCTGGACAGAAACTACCTGCAGCGGCTCTTTTCTGATCAATCAAAAATTACTGACACCTAGTGACCAATACTGCATATCGTCACAACGTCTTTTGAATGCCTTTTACTCATTTAATCGTTTTAGGCTTGAAAAATGCTTAATTTATGCAAAATATATGTGACATGCTTAAATATGCATGGTTGTTTTTTTTTTTTACTAATAATTCACTTTATTTCAACCACAGAACAATTTGTTCATGAATATATTTTTGAAAACCCATGACACAGTGAAGACGTGAAATTTGAAAAGTGATTACTGTAAATCCATTTAATTCATTCTGAACACCCAAAAGTATGAAAAAAAAAACACATTTTATGGAGAATCTGATGCCATTTATATTCTGGAGTGATATAGAGTTGAGAAAATATGTTAATTCGTATTGGCACAAATCGTTTAGACATTACAGTCCGAATGCTGAATAAACCTCACACGACACTATTTGTCTTTTGTTCCGGCAAACTTATTTAATACAGTTGCACATCAAAAATATTGGGCCGATATCAGGGGATTATGACGTCATACCCAAAAATCCAGATAACATTAAAAATATCTCCGATAACCCATCATTTTTTCTTCAGTCAGTCTCGAGAACCAGAAAGTTATCGGTATCGGCTTGAAAGATAACTTTACTATTCCATACCAACAGAGGTTCCAAGGAACGACACCTGCTCCGAGCTGCCAGAGATCACCAACGGCTGGAAGAGCACGTCCCATCCGGACCTCATCCACGGCACCGTCGTCACCTACCAGTGCTACCCTGGGTATGAGTTGGTAGGCTCCGAGATCCTCATGTGCCAGTGGGATCTCAGTTGGAGTGGGGATGTTCCCAAATGTCAGCAAGGTGAGGAACGGTATTAGTATTCAATTTGCACATAACGACCAGTGAAACTTGCATGAACCGCATAACAACAGGCTTGTGTAGACGTCGAATGCTGGCACGTGGTGCTTCATAGTCTTCTACCAGCTATAGTACTTTAGCTATTCCATCCATTCCAAATCAACTAAGCGCTACAACAACTACAACAGTGGTTCTAAAATAGTGTGGCAGAACTGTCAGGGAGAAGCAGGAAGTACTTTTAGTATTAGTGTAAACCTGCCGACATGTCCAGATTTATTATACTCAACATGCCATTTGACTCTTGAATACACTCCATTTTTGTGCAATTTCCTGGTTTCAGTTCAAGACATATTATCCGCTGCCATAGCATTTCAAATGGGGGGCGCGACAACATTTCTGGCCCCTAGGGGGGGAGTGACAGAAGATAACTGAGAACCACTGAACTACAACAGCGTGTACACATGTACATGTACATTACATGTACATTAAAAGTGTTATTTCCAAATGCCCGCAAGGCATGCTGGGTAGTCCAGCTGCAACAAAAATATGAACAATAAAACATTGGCTATCGAAAGTATGTTAACGCCTCCTTGTTTACCTCTCTGACAAAAATGTCAGGAAAAAAGAGTATCACAAGCTACTTAGCATGCCTTGCCGCAGGAATGTATGGCTGTTTCCATGGTAAAGGTTAAAAAAAAGAAATTGGGAAATGCCCGGTGGGCTGGATTAGGACACTTGGAGGCACGCTGGCCGCAGCGTTGCTCAGACGTATTTAGACGTTACGGTTCTATGAATTCATGTATGTATTTGCTGCTCTATGACACTGTCCAATGTAAATATTTAGACAGTATGGTTAAACGTACATCGTCCTTCTGGATCTCTCTTTCAGTGCTATGTCTAAACATAAGATTTGCATTTTTGCACCAGTGATGACATGCCAGGACCCTGGAAACGTGGAGCACAGTCGGCGAGTGGTCACGGGCACCCGCTTTGCCGTAGGATCATCCGTGCAGTTTGTCTGTAATAAAGGCTACATACTGTCAGGTGCCAACAGTCTGCTTACCTGCTGCAACAGAGACGCCGCCAAACCCAAGTGGAGCGATCGGCTGCCCAAGTGTGTTCGTAAGTCACGCACTGGATGTAAATCCTTTTCATAAATGGCATTTTAGGGGCACGGCTATGCTGGAGCCTATCCCGGCTGGCTTTGGGCGAGAGAGAGGGGTACACCCTGGACTGGTCGCTAGTCAACCGCAGGGCACATATAGACAAACAACCTTTCACACTGACATTCAAACCTATGGACAATGGCACTGACTGTGTGGCCAACGTGCTATCCACTCGACCACCACGCGGCCCTAAATGGCTTTTCCTTATTCAAAATACTTGCAGATCAACAAACTTTTTGTTAAAGCAAAAACACAATCGTAAACTGCGTTTAGGACCTCAATCTGGTAGCTAGTGGACCCCAAAATTAGCCAAGAACCTTGAAGGGTTCCGGACATGATTGAGTAAATATGTTACAAATACATTGCGGTATACTGCGATTGACTGGCGACCAGTCCAAGGTGTACCCCGCCTCTCGCCCAAAGTCTGCTGGGATAGGCTCCAGCCTCCCCGCGACCCTAATGAGGATAAGCGGTATAGAAAATGAATGAATGAATGAACATTGTTGGGTTTTTTGTAAATTTGCAAAAATAACATTTATACTTGGTGGCACCACCCATAGCGAGCTACCGTAGCTCTCACAGTTCAGTCTCACTTGTGGACGCGATGCCTTCGAGGTGACACCGCTCAGCTAAGGCAGAGTAAACAAAAGCTTCTTGAGGTAGATCGTCTACCTAGTTCAGTATATTTCTCATCAAAATAGAAGTCATGCCAAAATGTTGTGTTGCTGCTGGATGTTTATAGTTTCCGAGTGATACTGTAAGTTTTTTTTTTTTTTTCCAGAAGAAGGTTTAAAACAAAAATGAACAAAGCAAGTGCAGAAAACGAAAGAAAGATGAACGCCCACCTTGAGTTCTGTCCCTTGCAGCAATCATTTCACTGATGACTGCTATGAAGGAGTACCTTTAGACAGTACGCTATAAACGCATTTTGAAAAAAAATGCTGTTCTGTCGGTACACGGGAAAAAACATCCAAACAAAGAAGAAGAACCGTATCCTACACCTCCACGTTTGTTTAATAGTACTCCCACTCCCAGTCGCTACTTCCAGAAATGAGGCTAAACTGCCAGAGCTGGTTTGTCATGGCGGGAGCCACCAACTATAAATGTAGGTTTTTCAAATTTACCGTTCATTTTGAAAAATCAAACAGTGGATAACCTAATTCCGCAAAACCCAATGTAAACTGACTCAGTTTTCTTAATAAAAGCTTTTCTTAATAAATGCCACCAGTATTGGCCCCCCAAAACACCAGTCCCCACAAGTG
This sequence comes from Oostethus manadensis, assembly GCA_024372805.1. Classification (NCBI taxonomy): domain Eukaryota; kingdom Metazoa; phylum Chordata; class Actinopteri; order Syngnathiformes; family Syngnathidae; genus Oostethus; species Oostethus manadensis. The sequence goes on from QODF01000057.1 coordinate 221,297, forward strand.
GCCCCCCAGTTCAATGCTTCCCGTCAAGATATTGCTCTTTGACCTTTCAGCTGAAAAGTACGAGCCATGCAGGAATCCTGGCGCTTCCTCCACCAGTGCACAAAGTTCTGAAAAAGCTTTCTATCAAGCGGGCGAGACCCTGACCTTCACCTGCCACCCAGGCTATGAGCTTCAGGGCGAGGCCACCATCTACTGCATCCCAGGACATCCGTCACAGTGGAACAGCACACCCCCTGCTTGTCGAGGTAAAGCACCAACATTTTAAAGAATGCAATTTTATGAGCCATCGATTTCCCTGCTGCAAAAAACAAGCTTTTGTTAGTGCGCTGGTGTGACGTGCACTTTGTGCAACACAACAATGGCAAACTAATTGTCTCTTTGTAGCCTCCTCCAGTCAATATGTGAATGAACGCCGGTTGGATGGTGAGTTACACTTTCAAATGCTGCAGCAACAAAACACGGCTATTTGTTTGTCAGAATATTTTCTTGGAATAATTGCTGTTGCTCTGACTCTCCAGTTGTCAATACAGATTATGGCGCTGAGGGAACCAACATTGCCCTCGCAGTGCTCATTCCAACCGCAGTCATCTTGGTGGTTGTGCTCGGGATTTACGTCTGTGCTGCAAAGTAAGTAGTCGATGCACTGCACTTTGGCCAAGAAATACACGTTTACATGACTTTCCCTGCACCCCACCCACCCCCTCACATAGATTCCCAGGGAAGTCTATCAGAATGCCGACACCCTCGCCGCCATATGACAACATGGCGGAGGAGTCGGCCTTCGATAACCCAGTTTATGACAGAGGAGTAAGTACAGATGTGATGAGCATGCAAGATGTGGACTCACAAAACACCAGCGTGCTGTCCTGATCTTCCGCCCCACCCAACTCTGGGGCTGGGCCGTCTTGTCTTCATCTCATGTTTCACCAGAAGAGGGCACCCACACCTCATCTTCCCTTCAGCAGCAAAGCCATGCAAGTGCAACTTCCATGGCTTGCTGTGGCATGCAAAATACAAACAGAGGACACCATCATGCTAGAGGGACAGTTTCATCTTACCTTGAATCATTTGTGACAGGGGTGCCCAAACTGCGTCCGTGGGCAATTTGCAGCCCATGGCTGTTTTTTTTTTTCATTGGCCTGCAACACTTTTAAAAAATAAAACTTTAAAACAGCAAAAATGGAGGAATCAGCTGTAATTTTACAAGAATAAAGTCAAACTATTACGACAAAATGAGATAAATGTCTGAGGATCGTGAAGAATTACAATGTATTTTTAATAGCATAATGTTAAAATATTAAAGAAAATGTTACTTTTTATAAACTGATTATGAGAAACAGATTTTTTTTTTAGTTATGAAAAAATATTATAGGAATAATAATAATACAAGAAGAACATTTACAAGACAATTGAAATAGTTGGAAATTAAAAAAGAAAAAAAATTACAAACAGCTGTAATTTTACAGAAAGTCTGAAGAGAAGAGAAGAGAATAAAACCACAATTTATAATATAAATATATACATATAAACAAACTCTTGAAAAAGGAAAATAAAGCCACTGTACTAAAATAGAGTTAAAATTTTAAAGAAAAAAAACCATTATCTTTATGAAGTTGTAATATTACAAAAAACAACCAAAATAAAATAAAGTTGTCATTTTGGGAAAATAAGATTGGGAAAAGTTATAATATGTGAATAAAGTCAAAATATTGAGTGAGTGAAATCATAATATTACAAAAAGAAAATTTACAAATATTATTTTAAATGTAATTGTTTGGGGGGAGGGGACCAAAAAAAAGAAGAAAAAGAAGAACAAGTAAGAATCACAAAGCCGAGATGCACTTTTTTCATTTTTCTCTGTGTGGCCCCAGCTGGCTAAAGTTTGGGCACCCCTGGTGTATTCATTCTTGTTCCTTTCACTGACATTACATTGTGTGGCATTCATGCTGCTAAGATACAAACAAAACAAAACCTACGATAGCCATTGCTGGGTGGAAAAAAGTATCCTCACTTATGTGAAAGCACAAAATAATTGGAAACATTCTTCGAACCTGCTGACCTGACAAGGGTGGAAGTAAAATGTAAAGATAGTTTTAGGAGTGGTCAATCAACATAAACATGTAAAAAAATAAATCCCCCCAAAAAGTGGCAAATTGAAAACGTTGCGCTTGCTAAAATGTCCATTATGATAACGATCATGATGATTTGGACACCACATGATTTTTAGATATCAGTCCATAAGTCACTGCATTTGGCCCCATAACTATAGCCTGGCTTCTTGCTTTGCCGCTGGTTTGTGCTAGAAATACAGCGGAAGGCCTTCAACGCGGCCTTGTAGGACGTCTGCAGGTTCGCAGAATGTGTCGTATATAACTGTCTAGTATAATGCAGTCTTTCATTTACCTATACACTCATAATAATATTGATATGTATTATTAGTAAATGTTTAGTCGTAATCATATGTATTAACAATGATATACTATTTACATGTTTTATGTTGATTTATGTATACTGTTATATTTGATTGAGGGAAAGTTTTGCATACTTTTTGCTATTTAATGGGTGTTTTTATGACGTGATTTATTTGGAACGCTTCACTTCCATATATAAAAATGTGTCATTTTTACTAGAGATGCAAGATATCATTTTTTCAAACCAATATCAATAAGCCAATAACTATTTTTACATCTACTTTTAATGTAGGTGTAAGTGTAGTTTGTGCACACCAGGAGGTAAGAAGGAGTGTAAGAAATGAGAATGTTATATTATAACATTACTACTACCACATCACTACTATCAGGAGAACCAGAGTATAGATACCTGCTGTGCCCCAGCAAGGTGCACTGTATTCAGACACACGCTCCGAGCAGCCGGTGTGACAGCGCGGACCTTTTGTGTGCTCCATGTTTTTTTTCTCACCTCATTGTGGAGGATATGGTACAACCAGCACACAAAATGTCAAAAAGTAAATGTTAATTTCCACATGATCTCAGGGGAAGTTACTACCGGCAGGGGGGAAAGAGCGCTTGATTTGCTGACCTGCTCAGTACAGGTAATCTCGCTTTTTGTAATTGGTTATTGGAGCTGTTTTTAATCACCACAGAGCCTCCTTGGTGAGGCCTTTCGGGCATGCCCAGCCGGTAGAAGACCCCAGGACAGACCCAGGACATGCTGGAGGGATTATATCTCACAGCTGGCCTGGGAAGGCCTCGGGGTCCCCCTGGTGGTGTGTGTGAATACAGAACATGAAGTGTCCAATGTGTGTGTTGTGTGTGTGCTTTGCTTTTAATATCAAATCTTCCTTGTCTTCATCAGCAGCGGCAGACACATTGTAGATACTAAAGCCTGCCACTTTGTTCATTTTGGCTCCGCTTCGTTACAACAAAGAGGTGAGATCTTTGCCTGAGCCTGCAGACCGTCCTAATGACTCCCTCTTCCAGTCTGTCACAGCCTTTTAGAAAATGGCTTCACTTCTGAAACATACGCGTGGCATCATGTCTCCCTCCAGAGAAACATGAGGAGTCCTAGTAGCACACTTTAAAACAGTTGCTACTACTGCACATACTGTATACGGAATACGTACACTGTTATTGCATGCAGAACGCAATACTTACAAAAGGAGTCCTATGAGGATCAAGTCTGGCTGTTTTTGCCGATGTACCTACTGAAATGTGTAGCAGCTATGTACCACAATCGAGCACACGGCCGTGCACAATCTGCACATGAACCACTGTGGAACTTTGCTCAGCGTACGCCTCGTTTGGCATGTTTCCCGCTTTGCCTCCAAAATGTACACCGAAATTATTATTAATACACCGCGTGAGTCCATTTGTTTTTAATTCATTTTGTGTCAAAAATGTACACACCAAAAAATTGCGTTGGTTTGTATACATTTTTTGGGTCGCGTACAATAATGTGAACTTGATTCGAGTGTGTTTTTTCTCATAAGCAGCCTATTTTGTTAGCAGCCAATTAGTTTGCATGGAAACAGGAAGCGCAGGTCGATGATGTCATCAGCAGACTGATGACATCTGACTAACACGGTATCGCTACCATCTCTGCTTTTCTCCAACTGTTTTTTTTGCTAAGCAAGGTTGCACTGTGGCTAACTGCTAATACCTGCAATCGTGTCTAACGATGCTTCTGCTTGTTAGATGTTCAGTTTCAGACATGCTATAACAAGGTGACGTTGAAGTACATCAGGTGTTTACGGCTTTGAAAAGGAGCAGGAAGAAGCAGATCGTATTTAAGTGGATTAAAAAACATATTTGCTGCTAAATGTTGTTCTTATTTTATTTGCAAATGTAATCTTTGCACATGTGACAACTCCAATGTCTGAATTTGCTTTCTTAAATGTTACATCTAAACAGACAGAAAAGGTTGTTTCATGATGTGTTTGCTGCACAAACGCGTATGACACCTTCTCCTGACCTGCAGACATCTTCTGCCATTTCATCTTATGCCATATAAAATTTTCATATTTTAACTCATTGCTACTAAAGTGACACTATTTTTACTGATAATACTACGTATAATAATAGCAATAATAATGGATAATAGTATGATAATAATAGTAATAATATTGCTAATTGTATTTATAATAATAGCAACAGTAACTGATACTAGTACTGTATGTATAATAATAGTATTAGTAATAGTGATTATAGTATGTGTAATAATAGTAATAATAATAGTAATAATAGTATGTATAATAGGCTGCACGGTGGGTGAGTGGTTAGCACATTGGTCACACAGTCAGGAGATCTGGAAGACCTGGGTTCAAATCTCCATTGGGCATCTCTGTGTGGAGTTTGCATTTTCTCCCCATGTGGGTTTTCTCCGGGTACTCCGCTTTCCTCCCACATTCCAAAAACATGCATGTTAGGTTTACTGGTTACTCTAAATTGTCCGTAGGTATGAATGTGAGTGTGACTGTTTGTTTGTCTATATGTGCCCTGCGATTGACTAGCGACTAGTCCAGGGTGTACCCCGCTTCTTGCCCAAAGTCTGCTGGGATAGGCTCCAGCATACCCACGACCCTAATGAGGATAAGCGGTATAGAAAATGAATGAATGAGTAATTATAATAATAGAAATAATGGTGATACTAGAATGTATAATAATAGTAATAATATTGATACTAGTATGTATAATAATAGCAATAATGGTAATAATAGTATGTATAATAATAGGAATAATGGTGATACTAGAATGTATAACAATAGTAATATTGATAATAGTATGTATAATAATAGTAATAATGGTGATAACAGTATGTATAATAATAGTAATAATAGTGATACTAGAATGTATAATAATAGTAAGAATATTGATAATAGTATGTATGATAATAGTAATAATGGTGATAATAGTATGTATAATAATAGTAATAATGGTGATAGTAGAATGTAAAATAATAGTAATAATGGTGATAACAGTATGTATAATAATAGTAATAATGGTGATACTAGAATGTATAATAATAGTAATAATGGTGATAGTAGAATGTAAAATAATAGTAATAATGGTGATACTAGAATGTATAATAATAGTATGAGTTCGGTGTTGTTTGTTTTATTGGCCCATGGAACATTCTAGAAACAGAATGTAACGGGAAAACGTAAAAAATCTGAAGTAAGAATAAAGTCAAAATATTAAAAGAATAAAGTCATAATCTAACCAGAAAGCATATTTTAGAAGCATTTCGTAATATGAGGGAAAATAACATAATATGCGAAAGAAACAAAAACAATTTGGTTGGACAAACAGTTTTAATATCATGGCAATCGGGTGGAAATATTATGGGAATAAAGTTACGCAAGCTTGCAGCTGCAAAGCAAGAAGCGGAGGTATAGTTATGGTGCCACCTAATGTATTGATATTTTAATTATTGATGAAGTATTGATATCTAAAAAGCATGTGGTGTCCAACCATCACAACTATTATCAATGATTTTTTGTGACGCACCTCAACTTAGAATTTTGACTCCGTCGGGTTGTTAGTCCGCAGGTTTGGAGAAGGTCGTGTCTAATCGATTATGTTTGTCAGATTGGATCGGCTGCCCTTTGACGGCTTTGTGGTTCTGGTCTTTACAGGACAAATGAAAAAAAGATTCAAAGGTGGGAATTTGGAGCCCTTGAACTGCTGAAGCTTTGCCTTTGGGGACGTTCTTCCGCACTGCTCATCTTCCCCCTCAAGTATTCTGTAAATACGGCTTTCCCGGCTCAACTCTGTCAATTTGTGGATCACCATGGTGATATTTTTATAACTAAATTGCCGACGACCCAAGGTGACTACAGTACATAAAAGTTCTGTATTTTTCAAGCCCTAACTCCGTCACTGCTCGACCTTGAGGGTGAAGGGGCTTTGTTGAAACCCAGTAGATACCATTTCCTGCCCTTCCAGTTTCTTCACGCATTTTCCACCTTGACTGTCTTTTGGTTGTGTGTATGGATCTGCTTTTTGTAAATAAACTGCCTGTCCGATACACGTGTCTCCTGACTGATACTAACCTGACAAATCAGCGTTAAACACGGAAGCTTGTATCTTCTCTTCAGCGGCACTTCAAATCATGCAAGAAGAAGAATTGGTCCGCCATCACTACGGAAAGAAAAAGGGATATTAAAAAAGTGATTGTGTGTCCAGTCATTACTGGGTTTACATTTTCAAATTTGCCAGCCTCCGATTCCATTTAGGGGGGGATTCTGTGTTTTGGTGACACCTTCCGGTAAGCCTGACATGCACTTTTGTCTTTGGCAAAGCTTTATTCTGTTGCAGAATAAATGCAGTCAAGGCTGAGTTGTCCGTTTCTCGTTTCTGTTGGCCCAGTTTAAAAAAGCACCATACCAGTACTCCACTAATCTATTCTTGATTGTCCTACAAAGGCTACACATTCATTTGAACACACTTTCGGATTTGTGAAGCCTTGCATCTATTTGGGAAAATGCAATAAAGGCGTGTGTCTGGGTATTTTCAGCATCTAGACCACATTAGACTTTTGAAAATACTGAACCTGGACTTCTCCATTCCAGACTGGATTAAACCACAGAGCCCAAAGTTTCACAAAAACAGTTTATGATTTGTGAAACAAATTATATTTTATTTGGGAAAATGCAGTAAGGGCACATTTCTGTGTTGTTGTTTTTTTCAGCATCAGACCACATTAGAAAAAAACTCTTTCTTATGATTTCTTAAATCTCTACTTGTTATCCTACAAAAGCTAAACATTCATGCATGGGGGCCTAGTGGTTAGCATGCTGGCCACAATCAGGAGATCTGAAAGATCTGGGTTCCTGTCTCTATTGTGTGTGTGTGGGTTTTCTCCGGGTGCTCCGCTTTCCTCCCACATTCCAAAAGCATGCATGTCAGCTTCACGGACGACTCTAAATTGTACGGTATCGGTATGAATGTGAGTGTCAGTGCCTGTTTGTCCATATGCGCCCCTGCCATTGGCTGGCCACCAGTCCAATGTGCACCCAATGTCAGCTGGGATAGGCTCCAGCATACCCCCACCACGCTAATGAGTATTAAGCGGCAAAGAAAATAGATGGATGTCAATGGGGGCACATTTCTGTGTTTTTTTTTAGCATCTAGCTCACATTAGAACTGGTCCAGTTAGGAAAACGCCTGAATCTAGGCTTCTCCAATCTGGACTGGATTATGCCCAAAACCTTGACGGTTCATAAAAAAAAGTTTCTCATTTGTAAAAAATTTGATTCTATTTGTGAAAATGCAATAAAGGCACATATCGCGCTGCTTTTTCAGCATCTAGATCACATCAGACCTGGTCTACTTTTAAAAACCACTGAACCTAGACTTCTGCAATCCGGACTAGATTACTAAAAAAAAAATCCTACAGCACAATAAATAAATTCCACCTTGAATTTCCCTTTACGCGGCGAATTAGAAGCTGGCGAATGAGAAGAGTGGTCTCACGATGTGCCTTGTGGTTTACGCCACATTCACACCAAGGTTAGAATAATAATAATCTCACATCCCAATCTTGTTATTTGTCAGGTTGTCGAGGTGTCCTATTTGCATATAATCTGTGTACTCTTCTGTTTGCATCTTTGCAGCAGATGCTATCACGCTTCCAAACAGCTACATGCGATATCGTGTTATTATACTCTCTGTTATCTTTAACTCTGTGAAAGGTTCTGTGACCTTAAACCAATAAAGATTTCATCCTAGTCTGATATAAACAACCATTTCCTGTGTGCACGTGTGGACTTTTTATTCAAATCACAGCTTTCAGGGCGACTGCGATGACGTCACTACCACGGCTCTACGCCCGACGTGCAAAACTCAACCCAAACGCTAGGGGCAGTGTTCACCAGAGAGAGCGCAATCTCAAGCGTCTTTGCGCTTCCGGTTTAGTGGTAAACAAAAATGGCGCCTTGGTACCGTAAGTAATGGCTGCCGTAAGTTTGTATCTAAAGTTCGTCATTTGACAGAATGATGGCGCAGCATGAAAAATGACCGTCACCTCGCACAAAAAGTTGTAAGTTTTACGGGCGTAAGTTCGAAATATTAAAGGAGCCGTTAAAGTCTTTTATTTCATTACGCGAAGAAAAGTTACAAGAAGAAAGTTGAAATAGTTGTAAAGTTAAAAACAGCAGAAATGGGGGAAAGCAGCTGCAAGTTTACCAGAATAGTCAAAATATTAAGAGAAAAAAGTTGTGTTCTAATGAAAAAAGTCCTCAATTTTTTCGATAATAAAGGTGTAAAATGAGGGGAAAGTAAAATTTTAGAACCTTAGAGTTGAAAAAGTGACTAAAACTCAGTTTTTTTAGTAATAATGTGAGAAACAAAACTAATTAAAGCTGTCATTTTTGGGCCATATTTTGAGGAAAAGTTATAACATTAGTAGAATAAAGTCATATTTATTAAAAAAAATACTGTATTTACAAGGAGGATTTAAAAAAAAGATAGCAGAAATGGTAAAAAAAAAAAAAAACGGTTGTAATTTTACAAGAATAAAGTCAAATGTGTGTATATTTTGAAGTATTCAATTCAGACATGACGCCTGTATTTAATGGCTTATTGTAAACAAATTATTATTATTGCACTGTTTGAGTGGAGATCTGCTTTGTAAATAAAGGACAATTAAAATGAAAGTAATAGGTAGCTTCAATGGCGATGAAAAAGTAGGTAATGAATAAATCATTGCTGTGTCATGGTTGATTAGATCTACAGTTAGTCCAAAAATATGCATATTTAAGCAAGTTAGGTGTATTATTTGGCCTGAATTCAGCATTTACAAGCATTAAAATGGCTAAATGAACTGAAAATAAGGCATTCAGAAGATGCATTCAGACATGAGATGCTAAGTAGTATTCCACACTGGTCACTAGGTGTCAGTAATGTTACACTGATGAGAAAATCACCAGCACAGGTAGTGCTGTACAGAAAAAGAAGTTTAAAAAAATGCAGAGCAAGTAACTCTCCCAGGCTAGCATCTATACTATGCCTAATTTATGTCTTATTTATTGTAATATTGGAAGAGTCTTTATTGTAAATTCACCATACTGTATATCAAGGACACACAGAGCATCAAAAGGACAAATAAATAGGGAGTGGGAAAATGTAAAAAGGTGTATATAAAGGGAATTTTAAAAAATAAAAAAGGGAATATACTGTATACACTATTTACAATCAACAAGAAACGACAACTGAGCAAATAATGCCAAAATACAAGGTAGATGCAAACATGAATAAATACATAGAAAGTGGACAGTGTCTATTATATTAGGTAATCAGAGTATGAAAGGGGACTATAAGGGTGTTATATCATGTCTGGGGTGCTCTAATAATGTAAATGTTTTCAACGTGAAAATATTCTATTCAAAATAAGGAATCCAACTTTGTGGGTATTCGCTTATCACAGTCGGGTCTGGAATGGATTCACCGCCACAAATCAGGCTTTTCAATCCCTCGCTTTGTGGGTACGAGTGCTACTGAGTGTTGAAGGGAACATACTCCCCACATAAGTGGGGAGTAAAGAAAGCCTAAACAGGGATTTAAAAATATTTATTTTTAAATAACTGCACTTGAAATGTTTTATACGTCCAACATCTAACTCAGTATTGAAATACATACTTAAAGTGCATTAATTGTTTTATTTATTCATAAAATTGAACTTATTTTGCTATCCTTTATTAAGATGTCTTTACCAAAAACACTACACCTGCACAGAGCAGCATCATATCAGTGCAAATGTAAAATAGACCATCACCACCCAGACCATCACAAGGACGCACTGCCACAGTGTACCAGCAGGTGTCAGTGTCGTCCCAAGACAAGCGTGCAGTAGAACCAAGATGAACTCTTGTGGTCCACTGTGGTTTCTCCAGTACAAATGAAAGTGAGACCACGTGACAATCCAACAGAGACCAGGACATGACAATTAATGCAGCAAACCATTAGACCTCCTCCTAAGCGTGTGCAGCCTGGGGGGCATACGGGACACTTAGCATGCTCTGTGGGATACATTTGATGAGACATCCTTTAATGGGGGCTAATGGCTCCTTCAATTGCTTTAGTGCCATTTAGCAATAATGTCTGTGCATTCAGAATGACGCCCAAATTCACTCTTTCGCAATTTGTTGGTAAAATGACCCCAAAAAGTTGTTATCTAACAAGAAAACAATTAACATATGTTATCAGGGAAAATAAAGTAATTTCAAAAGCACATTGAAGAAAAAGAACTTTTTTTTAAGTCATCATATGAGAAACAAAACAAAAATAAAGTGATCATTTTTGGAAAAATAGGTTTGGGGAAAATAATCATGTGGGAATCAGGTGACAATATTATTGGAATAAAGTCTTAATTACGGGAGGAAAATGTACAAGAAGAAAGTTGAAATAAAAACATCAGGAATTAGGAGGAAAAAACATGAGAAAAAAAATCAGTCAATGAGAATAAAGTAATTTTTTGAAAAGAAACTTGAATGAGAGTTTAAATGTAAATTTTTAAAAGCTGTAAAATAATGAGAAAAAACAGCTGTAATTATACAAGAATGCAAAATATTAAAAGAAAAAAAGTCCTATTTTAATGAGAAAATATTATGAGGAAAAATGAGCAGCATATATCATTTTTTGTTGGAAAAATAATGTAATGTTAGCATATAGTTCAAATATGTTCATTTGTAAAACTCATAACATGAGAAACAAACACAACATAAGTAAGTGGTACATTTTGGAAAATTACCTTATAACAATATGGAATAAAGTCCAGATATTCTGAAAAGAACATTTATGAAGATTATTTTAAAGAAAATTTAAATATTTGGAAAATGTAAAAAGAAAAAAGAGCGAAGAGTGAAGTTGATATGAATAATATATGATAAAGCTGGGATGAAATATTGTATATTTAAAAAATATGAAAGCGGTAAAGAAAGTTGCAACCTTTCCTTTTTTATTACTGGCAGGGAAAAAGTTAGGACGCCCCTGTAGTGTAATCCTTTTGCAGACGTTGCTGGTGATGTGAAACGATAAGATATGCATTGGCAAAGGAGATAAAAGAAAAGTGTGTGTTTCCACACACACACACACACACACACAAGCAGGTGGATGATCTGAGGTGGAGCTCAATAGGAGATGTTTTCCTTCCAGGATGCTGAGCAGGTTGGAGATTGAGGTGTGTGAACAAAAGCGAGCAAGGCAGAGGGCGGAGGGAAGCGGATGAGCGGGTGAGATGATAATGCAGCATGACACCTCCGAAATGAATCCACGGTTACCATGACGAAGAAGCAGGATGAGCTGCTCTCTTAGGAGCCTCAATAAAAGCGTGTTGTAAATGATGTTTGATTAGTATTTGCCACGCGGTTCTGTTCGGAAGACACGCTTTGTCGTCTATTGTTCTCCTCCAGCTCCTATCAAAGCAACTCTGATGATAAATCAACTGCTACTGCTGATTCTCTCTATTATATTTCCACGCTTTATTCTTCCCACTTTTAAGCATTTCATTGCAAAACCGTACCAGAACCTCATCTAAATTGTATCATCATTTATTCATCCTAAGCAGCCAGCGCCCACCCTTGTTTGCTGGAGGCTTAAGCCTAAAGGATATGTGTTCCACATTGCAAATAGGAATTATTTACTCATGCACCTCTGCATATTAAGCAGCTTCCGTCTTATTTGTCCATCAAACGAGCTATTTTCATACATATTGATATTACAGGAATAAAACGTGAGGAAAATGCACAAGAACGTTGAAATGGATAGGAAATTTTACAATAACGCAGAATATTCAGAGAAAAAAGTTGTATTCTAATGAGGAAAACAAGCTGGACTTTTTTAAAATATAAATTTGTAATATTATGAGGAACAATAATGTCATTTGAGTAGCATGGCAGTGGAAAAAAAATAGTTTTTTTCAAAGTCTAATATTATGAGAAACAATGACAACATGACAATATAAACTTTGGGAAATGAGTTGTAATATTGTGGGAATAAGGTCCAAATATTAATGCAATAGAATTAGAAATATGAGAAGCAAATGTACAAAAAGCGAATGAGTTGAAAAATGAATTAACACAAACACATCAGAAATGAAAAAATCTGAACAAACAACATAATCAATTAAACAATAAAAATAAAATGGACTCTGTCACAATCAATCACATTATTTATGATTTAGAATCAGTGTCTCTTTTCTTTTTGTCTAAATATTGAAAAAAAACAAAATGGAGAGGTAAGGTGGAAATATTGTGAATTGTGTATCAGCCCGTTTGCATAAACACTTCCTTGGTTGACTTTTAGCAACATTTGCTGTTTACCTTGAATGGGCTGGAAGGTTTGGATGTTTTGGAGACGCAACCTAAATTCCAGCATTTTGGATGATTTGTTTGTCACACAATGGTGATGTGTTTTACCATGGAAAGTATTTCATGGTGTAACACACACACACACACAGTTAGCAAGTAACACTCCCTTCATTCCGCTATACAACCAACACGCCCAGGAGTGAAAAAGCACACCACAAAATGCAAGAGCTCTTCCTTCCATGCAGGCAGCTTCTGTGGGTGTGTGTGTGTGTTTATGTAAATGAGCAATATGGGACAATCAAGCACTGCGCTGATAAACAAAGACAACCACTCACTAACCACTTACTCTCATTGACGCACCTGACAGGCCGAACTCCTCTTAAAGCTACAGTAGCGTACTTTTAGGCTTTTTAGCAGTCCCGTGGGAAGAAAAATATTTCACCGATGATGTGTGATTAATAAATGCTGATGACGCCACGCTCACTTCAATGGTATGTTTACTTCACTGCTGCCGTTGATGATTTATTTAATAACAATTCAAGCACCATCACTACCAAGACCACCAATGGCAAGCAAAACAAACCTAAATGTATTTTATCTTTATCTTTATTTTTATGGGCTAAGGAAGAATTTGGGCAATAAAATCTGATAAAAGTGCAAACACAGCACTTTATTTTTCTAGTTTTATTGCCTATCGTTATTATTATCATCATCCATGAAGACAAAAAAGAAATCGACTACCAACAAATACAGAGACCAGAAAGGCTTTTTCTTCTACTTTTAGGTAGATGTTCGGAGTCTACTGACAGCTACTCTAATTTCCTTTGTCAAAGTAGGATTCCATGTTTACAAATCAAATATGTTGGTGCTTAGAGTTTAGAATACCCGTTTACCATCTTGTAAAAATATTTTAATAGTTTTAACTTTTATAACACCCTGTAGACATGAAATAACGACAATATAGTAGACGTAAAGAAGAAAAAAAGATGCCATAAAGACACAAGTGTGTACATCAGTGTTGCCAGTATTATAAATGTTGTAAAGTTGCTTGCACATTCCCAAGTTCCCGGCGGTTGTGATCTTGTTTTCAGAGAGCTAAGCGCTTGTTTCTCTGGTGAGACACAACACGCATACCCCTAGCCTGGTTTCCTACACGCTCACATGTAGTCATAATATTTACATACTTGCACATTGGAATTACACACACACACAACCTGCTGCAACAATGAATCCCTTATTCATTCATGACGCAATCAATCACAGCTTTTTTGCTATTCATCTAAAAATGTCAATGTGCTCTGATTTCAGGCTCTCAAATGTTCTTACAAGCAGAGCGGTTATGTTTGTGTTTTAGGTCGAACGAGATATTCACACACATCCGCTTTTACTTTGGAAAACACTCATGCACATGTTCTCCATCTAGGACCCAACCCATTACTCCATTCCTAAATTAACTGACAAAGAAAATCCTTTTGCGTTGCAGACCCTGACAAGCGTACAGTAGCGCGTTTATGATCCAAGATCACAGTAGATGTGCAGAGAGTGCACGTGTACACACAGTCCTCCTTCTCGTGGTTGCACGGCGTGCATGACGGCAACAGATTGCCCAAAGGATGATGGGAAACCTGTTTTCCAAATAGACACGCTGCACCCCATAGACGGAACGGAGGAAGAGCGGATTGTGGACATTAAAAAGAAAAGTGGAAACCCTGAAAGAGGAGAATGTGGCAGTGAGTTCTTTTCCTGTGCTGGGGGGGTTGAGAGAATTTATCATTATTGGCTCGCAGTTCCGTCCCTTCTACGGCTGAGATAAATCATGATTTCTCTTTCTTTTTTAAGATGGCCTCCGCGCCACACAAGGAACAATGCACCCCTCCCATCCATTTCAGTCTCCGCCATATTTCTATGTGTGTGCAGAAATGCATAGCCATTATCAAACATTACTGATTTGAGGGGTTCAGGCCGGGGTTTGTGTTTAGCTTAGTTTGCATGCATGAGATGCAAAGAGGAGTAAACGTGCCCATCCTCTGTTATTTGCTGCTTGTTTGGGACCACTGGAGACAATCATAAGCAGCAGGAAATGGAAAGAAAACAATGATTAACATCAACAAGCACTTACATATGTTGGCATTCAGAACCCAATAAAGGATTGCTGTTGCTGCAGATGCCCAATTTAAACAGAGCAAAAAAGCAAAGGCATATTTTCTACTGTTAAATAGACTCACACATGCGTCGGCCTTGCCAGGTCCGCTTATTATAAGCGACTTTTGCCTTGTTTTGTTGGAAATTCCCACTTTCCTTGTTGTTTTAGACATGTTTTCCACAGGAAAAACATATTTTCTACTCAAAAATCATGACATTCAAGTTTGTTCTACAGATTCACTTTAAAGCGGACGGCTGAGCTCTACTGAGGTCGGGTCTAATTGCCCGACAAGGCAGAAAACAAGGCAGAATTATTTCTATACAGTCTCGTTTATCATTGTAACCGGTAGCAGTTAGAGCATAGAAAAGGTTTTTAATATTGTTAGAGCCCTTTAGACATGAAATAACACCCCTATAGTAACCTTCACACTCCTATTACCCAATATAATAGACATACTAAGAGACAATAGGACATATGAGACATAAAATAGACTCACACATACATCATTCATACATACATGCATACATATAAACAACTTTAGGCTTGTTTTGTTGTATTCCCAAGTTCCCTGTTTTTTTTCCCACAGGAAATAGAAAAAACACAATTGCTACTCAATAAAAGTGGCGTTAATAGCTGAAGTTTATTCTCCAGTTTGAAAAGCATTCAGCAAATACAGTACATATTTAACTGATGATTTATTCACCTAAAATAATTCCGGAAAGAATCTTGCCACCAAAAAGAAGGAACATCAGGCACCTACGAAGTGATGAATATTTCATTTTAATTAAACATCAAATATTAACAAGCTCCTTAATATGTTAATCATTCCAGGTGATTGATCCCTTTTCATGAAGTGCATTTCCAAATGACTATCATTAGTCCTTTTCTGGAGCATTTGAGGCCCAGAATAAATGGAACATGTACTTTCCATAGGATGAATATCATCTAAGTAACGTCTCTATTATATGAAACAGACATACGGCCAATTAGTACCACTGATGATCAGTTTACAATCACAGTTCTTCACTGTGTACACTTACTGTATTATTAAAATCATTCAAAGAAGTAAATAACGTCCATGAGGTGAACATTTAGCATGTCTAGTAAGAGACTAGAGTGGGCCTGCTGCTTTTGGAAGTTTTTTTCTCTTAAGGAAGCATCAACAGCCCATCACATTTACGTAAGTAGGGGCGGCACAGAGTTTAAAGGTGACAATAAGAAACACATGAATTCATCATACCATAAATGAAAATAATCTTGACCATTTTCACTTATCAGTCATCCAGTCACTTTGTGTCTGTGGGGGGAGGCGGGGCAGCAAAAGGTGAGCCCATTAAGAGTCAGCCAGCATGGGCTTTTTCCGAAATCTAGTTTTCTAAAGACACGATTTTCCTTGTTTCTCATAATATCATGATTTCAAAAAGGTAAACTGTCGGGAAGGATTTTTCCATGATTACTGTTGTTTTTTTGTTTTTGTTTTGATATTTTTAGAATGTGCAAATCTGCAAATGGCCCCCGGGGCCACTCTTTGGACACACCTGCAACATTAAAAAGTAGGTGTGTCACGAGACGGTCTATGGGTCTATGACGCGAGATAAGATTTTAACTTTCCCTCCCAGAAAAGTACAACAAAAATATATAAAATATACCGTAGATACCATAACAATATGTTGCAATCTTCTGCTTTCTGTGTGTATGTAACGGACCCGCCTCCACCCACCGAGACAAAGAGACTGTATGAGTGACAGAAGGGCTCACTTCCTTCATGCTGTTGTTCTATGGACCTGCCTGTTTAAGGGTGAAAGACGAGGAAAACAGACATGCATGCACATGGCAACATATTGATGATTGATTGTGTGATGAGTTTATGTCTTATAACCTCAGGCCGAAAGTGCCCACAAAACTTTTTTTTTTCGTAGCGAGAAATCTTGTCATCTTTGACTTTTGCAAGATCTTGTGACAGCCCTACCAAATGCCGCGTGGGAATATTTATAACGAGCAAGGTGAGCCCGTTAACACGAACGAGCCACTTTACTCGTTATTTGGCTTCTTAAAATTTCAGAACTATAAAAAAAATTTTTTGAATTTAATAGCTTAACTTTATGCTACAAAAATGATGTTATTATTTAGTTATTATGTTATTATTTATTATATAGAGTACAACTTTTTTCTCTTGAATAATTTTGACTTTATTCTTGTGAGTTTTCTTGTTAAAAGAACATTTATTTTTATTTTTCCTATTACAATAAAAATACATTGAAGTACATTTTGCATCACAGAACACCTTAGAAACATTGTTCAGCATTGAATGTGATTTTTTTTTCTTTCTCTTCGGTTATATGTTTTATTTTTTTTAATGCTATTAAGCGTGGAGATTTATTTCAGGATATTACAGACTCAGGACCGCTGGAACAAATTGTACCCCGGCCGCAAATTGCAAATATCACATCATTGGCCGAAGAATCAATAACTAATTGTAGCATGATGGAAGCTCTACTCTTCCAAATCAGACGTTGGATGTGTGGAGTTTGATGCACACCACAAATAAGATATGGCGCTAATCTAATCCACCCAAGAAAATCTGTCATATTGGATCTCCTTCACCTTAGATGGCATTGAGTATCACAAGTCAATCTCCAGTTTCTAACGGTAAGCACACAACAACGGCTGCTATGCTGGCCAAGATGGGGTGTGGAAAGGGAAAAAGGCAGAAGAAGGTTAAACATCATTTCTTTTTGATAGACTTAGAACATACAGCGCCGGGACAAAATGACTTGTCAAAATGGAGCCTCAAACTCGGCAATCTGTTTAAATATTTGGTGAAGGCTGGGAGCGGTTAGAGCGATTATGTGTAATTGGAGGGGGCGAGCGCACACTTTCTGTGCGGCGTCTCCTAACCCCTAATGACACTTTACAGAGCATTTACCCATCCAGCCACTGCAATCATGCTATTTGTTTGGAGGCACAGTTCAACATGTTTCATGGCAACAATATAGGTGTGGCTTGTTGTTGCTGCGAGGAAGAAAGGGTGCAGATGAATTGTCGGTTAAATTGGCGCTACATTCTGTCCTTAACGGCACCAATTTTGTCAGTTTAAACAGAAGCAAGGGGAGTGCTGTGTCACTTCCAACAAAGGCCTGACAGGCGAACAAAAGCCAGCAACAGGAAAGAGATTGGCTTGGAAGAGGTCATTTTGCAGGCAACCTGAGGGACAAAGTCTCAAAGACGACACGGCCGGTGTGTAGCGTTCTGTAGGTCGCACTTCTAGGGGACGTCACATAAAAAAAAGCACTTTTTTATTTCAAACATACACGCCGAATTTTTAGAAGGTGAGTAATAAGTATCTTGGAAATGTTGGTCCAGGTGGTGACGATGGTTTCACTGGGGGCATCCACTGTCTGTAACTCATTTCCATTTGTCCATCCATCACCAAATGTTCTCCAATGGATTTATTATGAACGGCGGAACACGCAAGATGGTCCAAAAAAGTGCGCTTATTCTTCTGGAAGAAGTGCTTTGTGAAGTGTTGAAGAAGCCAGTCCCCTCAGTCATGAGCCCTTCAGTCATGAGGGATTCCCCCTGCAACATCTCCACACTGCCGTTTGACGCCCCTGCACAACCTGAAGCTCCATTGTTCCGTTGAAGGCTCATGATGATGGAACACATCGCAGGCGAGGTCTCCTTGTCATGCCAGTAACATTGGAAGCCATTATTACACTTGAATGCATCTTTGCAGTAAATTGCTTTTTCCTTCACTCCCATTTCTTCTTTTTGCGTTTATACGCTCTGCTTAGAACCTCCTTCAGATCCAACTGTGCAAAATGGACATTACTGGCATTTTTCAACTGCTCTTCACATTTGGATCAAGCTTGGCTTATACAGGATGACCTTGAGAACGCAATGATTGTTGGCAAAAATCGTGTTCGTGTGGCATATCAAGGTGCTGATTGTCAGTGCACAGGTGTACCGTCGACTGGCCACAATAAAAGGTGGCTCCAAATATGTGGATTTCCAGTACACCGTACACCCAGAGTACCTCCAACAGAAATCCACAGGGAATACACTCCAGTGCCTTCTCCTGTCCTGCCGAGACTGTAGAGTTGGTCCACAATTGACTGCTTTTATCAGAATGCCATCAATATGGGAGATTTTACATACAGGCTAATATCGGTCTGATATGCAATATCAATATTGGAACAAGACACTCCACAAATTATCTCTGCAATGGAGCAGTTTTCACTTTTTGTCAGCAATAGATGCTGACAAAAGATGCCCCATCCATCCATCCATCCATTTTTTACACCGCTTATCCTCATTAGGGTCACAGGGATGCTGGAGCCTATACCAAATGACTTTGGGCGAGAGGCGGGGTACACCCTGGACTGGTTGCCAGTCAAATCGCCGGACAAAAGATGCCCTTACCTGCTAAACAGGTTTGCTCTGCCAGAGAAAAGTATAAAGGACCCTCCCCGTCACATAGATTTTGTTACGTCCTTAAGTAATAAAAGAAGAAGAAATACATTTGAGGCTAAGTGGTTAGCTTGCTAGCGAGTGGCCGTCTTGAGTCGCTGCAGCATAAGAGTTGCTGTGAAACAAAGAATAATATGCATGTGAGGGTGAATGTAGGGGTGCTATGTCATGTGTACAGGGCTCTAAAAATGTTTATATGTGAGTAGACCAAAGGGGGCCACATGGGGGATGAGTGGGTAGCATGTTGGCCTCACAGTGAGGAGATCTGCGTTCGAATCTCTGTTGGGCATCACTGTGTGGAGTTTGCATGTTCTCCCCGTGCGTGTGTGGGTTTTCTCCGGGAACTCCGGTTTCCCCCTGCATTCCAAAAAGAAATGCAGGTTAGGTAACTGCCGACTCTGAATTGTCCATCGGTATGAATGGAGTGTGAATGGTCTGCCCTGCAATAGACTGGCGACCAGTCCAGGATGTTCCCTGCCTCCCACCCCAAATCAGCTGGGATAGGCTTCAGCATACGCATATCATATGAGGATAAGCGGCATGGAAAATGGATGGATAGACATGTGGGTTTGTGTTTTTATGAAGTGTCAGGCTGGGTCGGGGGGGTTGGCACCGGGAGTGGGCGTAAAAGCGCAGTTTTGTTTGTGTTGACAATTGCCAGCTCCCTGCCTCTAATGATGGCAAAACAAACAAGCGTGAGTCGCGTGACAAGCTCAGTGTGTGTCACTTCATCATTTAATAGCTTTTTGATTGCCAGCTCTGCAGGCGTTGGAATTTTCAATTGGGTTGTGCCGGTCCCGTTGCTGTGCTGCCTGCTATTGGTGCAGCATAGAAAATGCATTATGGACTCCATTTGGCCAACCAGCAAGTGTTTTGTCTTTTATTACAGATGCAGACCTGCATGAACTGTGTCACTATGCGTGGCTTTTGCTTGTGTTGCAGAGAAAACATGAAAAAAAGCAGGAAAGTACATTTGAGGCGTTTGTATGACGCCTGCAGCTCTCTGCGTATTGATGTTGACCTTTTCCCATCTGTGTGACGACACAATGCAGAGGTGCTCTGATGACGCACTGATCTTACAAAGCCCTTTCTATGACTTCATTTACATGACAGTGTTGCCACATTGGCACCAGCACCACGGCAGCGTGTCAGGCGGGTGAACTATGGTGTTACATGCGAGTACAATGTAGAGGTGTGGGAGTACGGGGGTGTTATCGGAGCGAGCAAACAGGTTCATGCGATCCAGCCAAGAAAATGTCATTCAGTCAGAATATGTGAAAGGAAGAAGGGTATGCTTCATTACTGTACAGTGGAATCGTGCTCACGCTCTTTTGTAAAACCAAAACAGACGTTAACCAAAACCATTTTTCCCATAATAAATAATAGAAATCCAATTCATCCGTTGCAGACAGCCATAAATGTAAACAGAAAACACGTTTATATAGTTTTTCAGTTCTAGTTTGACATGTGAAATGCAAATACAAGAGATGCTTGTTGGCATGAGTGAAAACAGGATGATCTCGCTGCCACATTTTGTCTTTGGGATGAATTGAGGTTCATATTTCCCTTTCATTCATGATTTATATGTAATTTTTATACATGTAAAACTATCATTGCAAAACTATAAAAAATGTTTTGCGTTAACATTTTTGGGAGTCAGCTGCTGATGACTTCATAGCTATCATCATCATTTCATTAAACATGAACACCCGTATACAGTCATGGTAGCCAATGTCACTAAACATTGAGACATTAGATTACATGACATTACCTTAACATTGCTTGAAGTTATAAAGTCAGCCATGTCATGTCCCGCATGATAACGTGAAAAAAAAAATCCTCCCATCCCATGTGGAAGTGGTAAATTTTGGGCTTCTTAAAGTTAGAAGAAATACATTGGCACGCTAAGTGGTCGTCTTAAGTCGCTGCAGCAGAAGAGATGCTTAATGTGATGTAAACAAAGAAAAACAGGAGTTTTAAAGGTGACTATAGGCATTTTAGTTCATGTCTACAAGGCTCTAAAAATGTTAAAAAACGCATTTAGAATGTCATAAACAGGTTTTCTATGCTCTAACTATGAAAATATTCCATTTACTAACAATGCAATCAGAATGTTTGGAATTATGTCGGAATACTGTAAGAATGTTTAGTTTGTGGTCAGAGTGCAGTTTGAATACCTTTTAAATGCCATTATACTTTTTTTCCACTTCAAATCCAACTCAAAAGTTTTTAGCATGCTCAAAACATTGGAGCGGGCCACAATTATAGGCCCTAATATTTGGAATGCACTCAGAATGCAGTCAGAATTTTTAGAATGTACTTGGAATAGAAACCACATTTTTATTCAGACTGCATTTTGGCTCATTCTATCTCTAGTATGACCAGGGGCACTGCTAGGAATTCTGGTCCACATGAATAAAGATCACCTCGGATAGACATCAGAGTTCTTTCCCTATATACGGGGCCCTGTCAGTCCTGGGCCCTTGGAATTGTTCGAACTTTTCCACCCTTTTTGACACCCCGAGTATGACTAGGATATTACTTCCTGTTCTGTGCAGTTCTTCTTGCAGTGGCTATTGTCCCATCACTGTAAACTACTACTAAATACTATCATCACAACATCTTTACATGCGTCTTCTGAGTGCCTTGCATTTGTACTTTATTTTATTTAGCTATTTTTATGCTTGAAAAGACATGAAATATGCTGAAATACGCGTATTTTTGGACTAATAATAGGCAGATGATTGATGAAAATATTTTTGAAAACAGCATATGGAATTTAGACGTTGTTAAGTATTATAAATCACTTCCTGTACTGTTAAAACACATTTTACAATGGGAATTATTTAAAAATTGCAATTGTATAAATTATATGCAAATTTGTATTTGGAACAAACTGGAATTGAACCAATCACTGGTGCGCTGTAGCTTTAAAGGCCCAACAGAGCACAAATGAAAAAGAAAACGCAAGTGAACCATCTGTACCTCTACTTCATCTGTCGTGTAAGTGGCAGGATGCAGGACACGGAGGTCCTCATGTGCACATGCTGAGTGTCGGGGGGGATGCGTTCAGCACTCCATCCTTAGAGCCATGGAGGAGAATCAGCACCGGGCCAGACTCGGTAACACTCATCCAGGGGCAGGGGGCCTTTCTACACTTTCTTGATCCTTCATTCTCTTTCATTGGCTTTCCCCTCCTCCTGCCATGACAGCATGATTAACCATCAGCAGCACAATGGGGGCACATGTCCCCGTGGCCACGGACACTTCCATCAGACCCACACGTCCTAATAAGGATTAGGCAAGAAGTTAACAATGAGTCCTTCAGGGGCCGCTAATGCTATTCCACTCAGTGTCACTTCCCATCCACGGCTATTCACTATTCCATGTTTGAACATTAGCCATAATCCTCTTATATATCAAAGGTGAACAAATCATATTCATTTAGTCATTGCCACCTCGTGGCGCATTATGCGCTCCCCGCAGACCCCCAAATCTCACCATCTGTTCTACTTTCTCAACTTCCTCCTCCTTGTCACCCACTGCACCTCCAGTCAGTTCATCCCTTTATTTCAAGCTTTGGTTTTGTCTTTTTTGAAATAATCGCACATCATTTGGCTTTTTTGCTACTGATTTGTAATTGATGGACATTTTTCTTTCATTTCACTCTATTTTATTTTTTCTTGCCCTGCACTGAGCAGACCATTGGTAGCGTAGTGGTTAACATGGCTGCCTTTTACGCAGCTGCTGTGGGATGGATGAATGATATTCATAATCCCCTGTGATAAGCAGGGTAGGTTTAGGGCTATATTAGGGAAAAATCTCATTTTGATGTTTAATTTTGAAAAATGTCTTAATATTGAATCCATCTTCACGGAAATTCCCTTATTGAAATTGCAATGGACGCCTGTATAA
Organism: Oostethus manadensis; assembly: GCA_024372805.1. Taxonomy (NCBI): domain Eukaryota; kingdom Metazoa; phylum Chordata; class Actinopteri; order Syngnathiformes; family Syngnathidae; genus Oostethus; species Oostethus manadensis. The sequence continues at coordinate 244,591 of QODF01000057.1, forward strand.
GGCATTCAGAACATGCATTCAAAGGTTTTGTGATATGTAGTGTTCTACACTGGTCACTAGGTGTCAGTAAGTCAGTTGCATTGACGAGACAATAGGCACCACAGGAAGTAACGTACAGAACAGGAAGTAAAGAAAGAAGAACAAGGAACTCTCCCAATGCTAACGTGTGCGTCTATTATGTCTTATTTATGTCTTATATGTCTTATTTTCACTTATTATGTCTTCTATATTGGGCAATAGCATGAAAAGATTACTATAGGGGTGTTACTTCATGTCTAGAGGGCTCTAAAAAGTGTATTTAGAAGATGGTATATAGGTTTGATTCACGCATAAGGAATCCTACTTTGGGGAAATTTGCATATCAGTGTCGGGTGTGAACCCAATGAGCCCCCACATACGATGGCTAACTGTACGTTACAATGTGTAGATGGCAAAATACAAGAAAGATAATCAAATGAATAAAACGAGGATGCTCTGCGATTGACCAGTCCAGAGTGTACCCCGCCTCCCGCCTGAAGTCAGCCGGGATAGGCTCCAGCATACCCGCGACCCTAATGAGGATAAGTGGTATAGAAAATGGGTGGATGGATGGATAAAACGAGGATGATGGACGGTAATGGCTTGTTTCGGACATGCTTGCGTTGAGGAAGATGACGTTTATATTCAACACGTTGGAAAAGAAGGCGGAAGAAGCAGCGTTGATGTAATTCTCCTATTCTTTATTATTTTAACTAGCATTGTGCCTCTTTGACACTCACATATAACAGGAATTAACCTGAGATTGGCGGCTTCTGAACTGCAGCCCAGGCAATGCAAGTTCAAGTGAGTCTCTGTCTTTCCCCCATGCCTCACTTTTTCTCTTTTCATCCCGGTTCCTCTCGCACTGCTGCTTCTGGATGTTTTTCTTCTCGTCAGTCACCTGCCTGGGAGACATCAGCTGCTCCATTTGTCTGACAGACAGGTGCAAGCAAAGTCTGATGGAGTCGTTTGCCAGAAATGTATCGAACATGACTGATCAGGGAAATGTCGTCCAAGGTGGTGGAGGATACTGCTGGGCTGTGAGATGGAGACAGAAGTCCATTTACATTCACCACAAGTCCTGACTGTGATTCTCCCACGTCAAGCCTTTTCTTCGTCGGTACTGCATCTCCCCGCCCAGCGATGCTTTACGTCCACCACGGATCTGGCCGTGCTGCCGCTTAAAGGAATGGAACTGTCTGTCATCAAATGAAATATTAAGTCTAAAATGCCGCCGTGATGGATCAGTCAACACTTAATTTGGAGTAACAAATGTGTACAATCACCCCTCGTTTATTGCGGTGATTTGGTTCCAGACCCCGCCGCGATAAGTGAATTTCCACCAAGTAGGATTCATTACTAATTCAGAGAATATATTCATATTAAAGCCCTGTAGACATGAAGTAACACCCCTATATTCACTTTTACACTCTTATTCTTTGTTTACATCACATTGCACACGCTACAGAATTACTGTAAGGACATAACAGATGGTCACCGTTTGCATAGCATGCTAGTGAGCTAAAAACGTACTTATTCTAAACGTAACAAAGTGTTTCAACCTGAGTGGGCAAAGGACAAAGAAGCCCAAAACGTACCACTTCCATACCAATGAGAGGAGAACCTTTTTTTCACTCAGTCCCAGGTCATGTAGTCTAGCGTCAAGTAGCGTCATTTATAACATTATTATAGTAGCACGTTACTTACAGGCACTTAGTCTCCAAGGCCAAGTGACTGTGTGCCTAACTGCATCACAAGCTCAATTCAGTAAATTATTGCAGCCACTAGGTGTCGCCAAAAAGCCAACCACCACCCCGCTTTATGGCATTGTACCATAGAATGAAAGAAAAGCTCTGCTCGCATTCAGTGTGGAAGTGGTACGTTTTTGGCTTCTTTGTATGTAATACTAAAAATAAAATAGCATAAGTAAATTGGAGCGGCTCACTATTTAGTTCAGTGGCTTGTTGTTCTAGTGGCAGCTGTCTCTAATGTCCCTGCAACAATCCTGTCGCCTACAAGTCAGAGGACCAGCCACACTCTGAAAAACGAGTGACGTACAATCCAAGAAGATACGGTAGTTTGCTAGTAATTACATTCTTAAATCTATGCTTTGACAACATCTCCAAGACTGGAATTGAAACAGGAGTTCAGAACAGTCAGAAAAAGATTTTCCTTTTTATTAGAAATGTAATAAAACTGAATCAAATGATTCATTTTCTTCATAAATGATGAAGGGAATTCAATCAAATTTCCCTTCATTTCCGCCAAAAGTTGTTCAGCTGTGCACACACACACACACTCCCCATTCATCATTCCGGTCCATTATTTACACATCCGGTGCGGTGCTAGCAATCTGAGCAGTGGCTGGAATGGCGCTGAAACCTGTCCGATGCAAAGCCCGGTGTGATGTGACAGCCTCTCTCGCGAGGTATTTGCTTTAGCAGAACGTGGCACGCTGGCGTTTAGTACCATCATCATCCAACCTTATGAAACAAAGACGTGATTTACATGAAGAACGCGCCGGCTGAGGACAAACGTCCTGCACTGATCCACGGATAAACGCTGGAGCCAGCCCACTTCCAACGACGGCAACGAAAGGCTAATCAGAAGACGGCTGCCGTTGTTAGTATGAAGCTAGAGCCAGTGAGTGAACGTCTTGTAATAAACGCGTTCTGGTTCTGTTTTAGTGCTGAAATTGTAGGGCTCATCTGTCAATGGATTATGGATATGACAACGATGCCACGCCTACCAAGTGCACAATCAGATGGCGCTGCTGTCATCCTTGTACTGCTCACATACAGGAAGCGTCATGACAATAACCTGATAGTGCAGCACACGCTATCACATTAAAAGGCATCTGCATCGTTCCGTTTGTGGGCCTAACTGCGTCACAAGCTCACGCAATGACTAATTGCAGCCACTAGCTGTCGCCAAAAAACCCAACCAACTTGAACACGAAAGCATCGCTGACTATAAACGGTATATTTTTTAATATGTAATTCGCATGACCGGCCAAACTGTAAAAACACTGCAACTCATTGTCTGGAAAATACATTAATCAAAATTTCTCATCATTTCTGGCCTGGGAACACCTCGGGGTCCTCCCGGTGGAGCTGGAAAAGGTGGCCGGTGACCAGGAGCTCTGGACTACCCGGGTAAGCGGAAGAAAATGGAATATATAAACAGCCGTCCAGATGGATGAATGAATTTCTGCATTATAGGATTCAATGTTGAATAATTTCATAGTTACAGCATAGAAAACCTGTTCTCTAAATATAGTTTTTAACATTTCCATATCCTTGTAGACATGTAATAACACCCCAATAGTCACCTTTACACTCCTATTGTTCTATTATATATTCATTGTGCAACTCTTTTGCTGCAAGGAGTCGAGACGACCACTAGCTGGAGAGCTAACCAGTTGGCCTCAAATTAGTTTCTTCTAAACTTAAGAAGCCATAAGTGAATAACCACTTCCACACGGATTTTTTTCATTTTACATGCAGTGGCTGATTTCATGACTTTTTGCAGTGTTAAGATAATGTCATGTAAGCTAATGTCTCAAGGTTTTGTGTCTTTACTGCCGCCTAGTGAGCACATACTACATATCACTTGTACTTCTATATGTTTCGACCGGGACCAGCCACACTATGAAAAAAGTGCGTGAAATTGGGTCATTAGAATTTCTTGTCATTTGTGGGCAACACGTCTGAACGTTCTTTCTTTATAAAACGGGTCAAATTTAAAGCCAGTTTTGCATAGCTGTACGTACAATATTAATCAACAGCTTTGGAAGTTGAAATAATGAATTTTTTCATGTAAAGAAATCTCCATTTGCAGGCGGGATGAAGAATGGAGTCATTGCTGACAGGAAGGTATCTGATCATCCTCACTCTGCTGCAAAGAAGAGTTGACTTTGAGTGGTCATTTGCTTTTGTCTCCAAACCGGAGCAGGGAGGAGATGAAAATAATCAATACATAACACATGCACTTTATCTCCAGGCCCGAGGCTGAAATGATAATATTCAAGGATTGCTCAGCTCATCCCTGCTAAGAGGATATGGCCCACATGGCAGTCTTTGTGCCGACACAAAGTCAAGGTAAAATTGGTTTTCCCCTTATTCCTTTTTTTTTTAAAAGAGACAAATCTTTGTTCAGCAGAGAGATATTCCTTTTCTGTCACCCGCGTGGCGATGAGCACATGCATCATGGCTGGAAAAAGCAGCACTCTCTGCTTTTTCTTGATCATCTCCTTCATCCTCAGAGAGAAAAGTGAGTGAATCAAACCTGACATGGCGACTGCAGAGACTCACTCCCCTCAGGGAGCGGGCGATGCTGATCTCTGACCACTCCTGATAGAGGAGCATGCTGCGTTTTCACAAACCGCGCCGAGCAGCGAGGCAGTGCTGGGAGCTGATCGCAGGTCCGAGCGCGTTATCTGAGGTCACAAGTGAAGAATCAATGATCGGGCCTCATTCTGCTGTCCCAGCTGTATGGTTTGCGCTCAGTCCTTGTGGGATGCAGCAAGTGGAATGTGACAGCCTGCAAATAGCTTTATTGACGATGCAAATGTAGCATCTGTGTTGATGAAGCACTTTGAACAAACAGTTTGCATAGCAATGCTTCACATACACACACACACAAATCAACATCCTACTGCAAACTCTTTCTTTTTTATCCGGCAAATTACATTTGGATTAGAGTCGCGTCATATCTTTTTTTTTCCAGAACCAATACTGGTAACTTTTTGTTTCTCAAGACCAATATGATGCAGATAGCTGATAACATTTTAAAATGTAGATGCAAGCGTAGTTTGTGCACAGCCGGAGTTTGGAAGGAGTGGAAGAAGTGTCGGATGTGACCAAGTGTACCTGTTTATTTGTCCTAATCAAATATCATGACATTACTACTACCACCACCAAGGTGCACTGTATTCGGACACACGCTCCGAGCAGCTGATGTGACGCCTTGGAGGTCTCTAGCAAACCTTTTGCGCCAGCGTTTCAGGTGGCTAAGGTTTTTTGTGTGCTCCATGTTTATTTTTCCCCTTATGTAGCATTTGGTACAACTAGCACATATTTCCCTCCTATCAGTGCAATAATTACAGTTCATGTTCATGTTCGTCATTTCCATGAATAAGTAATGGGCTGTCATTAGGTGTTTGGAGCTACCATTTCATTTTCATGTTTATAATGGATGGACATGGTAGTATTTCAGGAGTGAAAGGAGGTTTATTGGATTAACACATTGCTTCGCAAATAGTGGAGCGGGCCCCCCTGAGGGGAGGCAGTGAACTGTCGGTGGGGGGCGTGAGAGGTATGGGGACTTTCAGTATTAGTGCAGAGCAGCTAAGATGTATGAGTGTGTCATACCCAGCATGCAATTTGATCCTTGAATACGCTTATACAGTATGAGTCAATGCTCTTCGTTTTGTTGCATTTTGCCGCTTTCAGTTTCGTGTTCCGTCTGTACAGCACCAATAAATAAATAGATGTTATCAGTTTCTCAATTGTATTTCAAATTGGGGGGGTTAGAAAGGTTTATGTCCCCCAGTTGGGTGCATGACAGAATATAATTGAGAACCACTGGATTACCATAAGGTGTGCAATATACATCAAAACAAAATTAGACGGGGGCGGATATTTGGGCACCCTTGTCAAGTTGTTGATTTGAATACACAATAAACCTAATTTCAATCCTGAAATATTACTCTGTTATTTTTTATATATTCCCATGCAATTGTAGTAACAAACCCCCATGATGAATTTTGCATAGGAGGGCCCCTGATTTGGACGTTTCCTTGACTTCCAGCAGCAGCCACGGTTGCAGCCTGCAGAGGACATCGGGGTGGCTTGAATAAAGAGCAGCGGGGGTGTCAGAGCGGCAGCCACAGACGTGTTTTGTCACGAGCATATGTCTTAGTCAAGAGTGACGGAGCGTTGGGCCCGGCAGACGTTCGGGGTGTGATCAGCTGCTCCATTAGCACTTCCCTGCGTACATTCCCTCCACTCTCTCCACCCGCTTCCCTGAGGACACAACACTCTCGCTCACATTCTGTCATTATAGAATGATTTGATTCCGCATTGTGTAATATTCTACATATCTTTGCGTGTATTGATCCGCAGGGCTGAAAGTAACGATTCATTTCTTGTTGCTTCAAATGTTGTTGTTGTTTCAAATAACTGAGGAACGGGTTAGGCCCTTGACGGACGAAATGAATAAGATGCAGACACAAAGAGTTAGAGCTTTGCCGGGCAAGGTATCAGAAAAGAGGTAAAAATGTCCCTCAGTGTTTTCCAAAGTCGAAGCTGATGTGTGTGAATATCTTTTTGGACCTAAAACACAAACATAGGTCTGCTTTCACGCATAGCTGAGGACATTCAGGTTTCAGAGGCTGAAACCAGATGATATTTACAGTTTTGCATCCAAAACTCAAGGAATTGAACAATTGGTAAATATACATATGCACTGCGACAGTAGTGAGGATAAGCAGCAGAGCAAAGGGATGTAATATATTTTGGAAAAACAACATAGCAGAGCTCAGGTTTGACTGACACTGTCACTAAATATATGATTGCATATGTGGCAAAAAAATGTTTACCCTTATTTTCTGATGTATGCCAGGACAGGATTCTTTTTGAAAAAGCAGAATTGATTTGGACCCAGTTCCAGTTCCAGTTGTGTGATTTCGTTTTTTGATGAAAATCTTCACCAAATTTGCCACGGTTCATGTTCTCGGTTCTTGTTAGTCGTCAAACAATATTGAGCAGAACAAAATTTGGTACCTTATTGGGAATCTTGTGGTATTAATAAAGCTGTGGACTGCTTGTTCATTCAGCGAGTCCTGCGAAACCAGTCCGTTTGCTGCATCAACTAATGGTGCAAAAGGGGTAAAGGTGTTAACAAAACACTTATTCTCTATCAAGATTTATTTAAATTAGAATAAAATACGTTTTGATTTAACAATAACCGAGGTAGCGCTGATACTTTTGCACACTCCTATGTAGTTAAATGATGTCAAATGTACAATAAAAGTGCATCCCATTAGTTGTGACCACAGTCATCCCATGTTTATTGCAGTTAATCGACCTTCTAAATATGTTTTTTAACATCATTAGAACCCTCTAACCATGAACTAACACCCCTACAGTCACCTTCACACTCCTATTACCCAATATAGTAGATATAGTGGGCTCTAATTTCATGGGTTGCGCAGCTCGGCGCAGTCTGCGCAGTGGTAATTTTATCCAACGTAACACCGTGCGCATCCAATTTGGTAATTTGGTAGACCGAGGCACGACGCGATGGGTGTGGTGGCGGCAGAGGAGGGAGGTGCTGACTGATTCAGCCTGGCGTAGTGACAGTTTGTGCTAAAAGGCGCTGAAAGCTCGCCGGCACCAACCTGGTCTACTCTCGGTGCAAGGCGAAGCGCAGCCGCTCTAGTGGTAATTTGGCTGACTGGCGCACACTAAACCCCACAGGCCAGTTTACACAATGTCAGGCACATTTGAATGCATTTAATAATCACAACAACCACTCTTTAAAGTAACTGTCTGAAACAGCACATACATTTTTATCTATATCGACTGTCCCGTCTGCCTCTCTCGCACCGTCTCCGCCATCTCATTTGTCCCCGAATCGCCGCCGCCCTCCTTTTCATCCTCTCCCTCATCAGTGGATCTGATATGGGTGTGGTTAATTGTAAATAAACGGTTAATCAAAAGTTTTGGCATCTTTGATTGTGTAATTGATGATAATATTGGGTAATAAAAGTTCATCTAACATGCAAACACAGGTGACAAGGCCCAGACTACCAGCTTGGCAATGCGTCTTTTACGCACAGTTGCTTCGGATTTCATCCCCATTATGCATAGTTTTGGTTTATTCATATTACAAATATATGTTACTAAATACGAGTGCCTTTATTAGTGGGGGGGAAAAACCTTTACCTTACCGGTGGCCACCGTGTGCCTCCGGTGCTCTGATTTGTTTTGCCTTCTTCTGACGTCATTGAATCGTTTCTTTCACAGGGCAGCGGTTCTCAGTACGTCAGGGCAAACCTGATTTAGGATACTTTGATCCCCTCCCAGGCCGCTTTTGCATCGTCAGCCCGTGGAGGTCTACTCGTGTGACCATATATTTGGCCACTGCGAGCTTGGACCTCCTGGACCAAAACATCACCATCCGTCTGTGCAAAGTTTGTCCGTCCTCTGCTGTCTTCATCCATATTCAATGAAACTTGCAATTCGCTTCGCCAGCGGCGCATTTAAAGGTAAGGAGAGGAGCTCATTTGATTGGTGGAGATTTGACCCGGCTGTGTTAAACCCAGTCACGCCTTCTCTCCTTCCTCTTTGCCACTTGGAGTGGCAGGACAGACGGAGGATACGCGTGGCACGAAATTGCAAAATGCGCCTGAAATACGGCGATTGGTGAGGCGCAAGCAAAGGTGGTCTACGAAATTAGAGCCCAATAAGGTAAAATAAGACATGCAAGTTAACATTGAAAGGGTTCCTTGTCCTTTTCATACTTCAGGTTTCTGTACAGTACTCGCTGAGGTGGCTATTGTTTCATCAATGTAACAATATTGACACCTAGTGACCAGTGTGGGCTACTACATACAGTATCATCACAATGTTTTTGAATGTGTTTTCTGAATGCCTTACATTTGTATTTTACTTCATTTAGTAAATGTGTTTATTTTTTTGTTTAAGTGTTTATGCTTGAAAGTGCTTTATTTAGGTCAAAAACACAGCAAATATGTTTTGATAATAATAAACGTCTGCCGTCGACCAGGAAACAGCGACGTTTTGAAAACCGCGATAGAGTTAAGCCGGCGGGGAGGGACGACTGCACGTCCATCCGTCCATCTGCATCGTATCTGCTAGTATTTGAACTGAAAGCAATCATTTCAGCTTGAGAACAAAATGAGCGTGTGTGATTTGTTTCTGTGGCAAACTGGAGTGAATGGAGTTGAGCGCCATCTCTGCTGGGACTGATTGAGACGTCTGGCTCCGCCTCAGGCACTGTTGGGAGACATTATAATATCACACACAAAACAGAAGTGTGCATTTAATATACACAACCCATGAAGCATAAATGTTGCCAAATTAACATTAATGTCTCCTCTTCCCTCTCCGCCCTGTGGGCCTTTACGCGGTCACGTATGAGAACCTTCAAACACTCGCCAGCTTTAAAAGCCTTACTCTCTCGCTGTGCCTTTATCGATTCCGCCTGTAAACTTGCAGCACATTGCAGTAACGCTGAACTGTCAGTAGAAATATAGCAGCCGGGTCCGGTACCCAGGTGTGCCGAGGCACGCTGTTAAATGTACCCATCAGTCTTGTCTGGGGTTCATTCGCAAGGTCGGGTCTGCGACAGCCTCAGCAGGTCTTTGTTGCATGGGATTAAAAAGAGGCTGCAAAGTCAGTGGCTAAAAGTATTGATCGGTTCAAACACATAAATGCTTGGAATGTGAATACTTTTGCTGGCGTGTGTGAGTCTGTGTACACACGCGCTGTAAAACATATGCAAGTTGATATGTATGCGCCCACCAGGCTGGAGGCATGGCCAGGGGGAGGACGGAGCACTTCTAACGGCTTTTGGATGTAGATAAATGGCTTACAGATGGCCCACTCAATATATTTAAATGAGATATAAAAGTAGGAGTGGCTATCAGGTTCCTGTTGGCACGTGATATGGCTCCACTGCCAAATGACCACGCATCTGTGGCCATGTCAACGCTCACAAAGATTGCTTTTAAACACCGATAACACCCCAAAATGACCATTATGGGAGTACCCTAATAAATAAAATAACACCCCTATAGTCACCTTTACACTCCTCTTATCCAATATAGAAGACAGAATAAGAAAAAGTAAGACACAGGAAACCTGTTTACAACCTTGTAAATTCAGATTTTACCATCATTAGAGCCCTGTAGACGTGAAATAACACCCCTGTAGTCACCTTTACACTCCTGTTATCCAATATAGAAGACAGAATAAGAAAAAGTAAGACACAGGAAACCTGTTTACAACCTTGTAAATTCAGATTTTACCATCATTAGAGCCCTGTAGACGTGAAATAACACCCCTATAGTCTCCTTTGCACTCCTCTTACCCAATATAGAAGACAGAAAAAGAAGACACAGAAAACCTGTTTACAATCTTGTAAATTCAGGGTTTTTTTTATCTAGTCACCTTTTTGGACTAATAATATGCCATATTAAACCACAAAGCAGCATGGTTTATTATTATTATTATTTTTTTAAACCTAGCCAAAGTCTAGCGAGGTCCGAGCATTCTCTAAAGTGAAACTGAGTTCCTCTTCCTCCTTTGCCTTCTGTGGAGGTGGTCCCAATGATCAGGTGACGTTTTGGTGTATTGGTCTGATCTGGTGTGAGCCAGTCTTGGCCGGGTGGCTGAGTGTCTCACACTTTACTGATACCACCGATTTTGTTTCCGACCCGATACTGAGTCAACCCATACTTTGTGCACCTATTGTGTCTGATCAATTCTAAAACCTGTTTCATGTCATAGCAAAAAAAATACAATATATTTTATTTATTATTGAAAAATGTAGATATAATGAATAAGAAAGAATAATAACTAATAGTTTTAAACCCTAAGGTAGCGAGGCGATTTGCAATATGAGCAAATATTCAGGTGACAGAATCACATACAGTATCGGAATGTTGGAGAATTTTTCAACATTGATGGTTAGTTATTAAGAACCACTATAAACTTTGTTAACACATGGCTCCGTCTATATCTGGTATCGGAAGCATCGCTATATTGGTATGAAACAGGAAGGCAAGTCTTCAAGAAACTTTGTGTTGGTTGCTAGATAACTAAGAGAACGGGATGTGCTTGGTCCAAGTGAAAGGCCTTGTGATCATGTCTCTGTAGTCATTTATGTTGCAGTCCAAAACAGAAAAGGAAAATGTTCCATTCCTAACAAAAAGTACAACAACATTTTTCCTTGGTTTGAGTACATGTTTCGGTTATGGCACAATATGTTGTGTTATGACCGAGTGAATGAGTGAGTCCAGCGCTTTGTAATGTATTTTTTGTCTTGTCAGCTAATGTAAAAGCAGCAAAGCGCCAGTAATTACCCTCCAGGCGTTCTGCAATGGTTGGATTACAACGCCGTGCAATAAGCCGTCCACCAATCAGAACCAGTTTAATACTGATTATTGTCTCCTTTGCAGACAATAATGACCTCAAAGACTTTTTAGAGCCACTAATGCCTGCCACACCACGTTGCCTATCAGTATAAATTGTATTTACCCGCATCTCACCTATAACACTGGTCTGGAAAAAAAGCCCAAATGCGATTATACACGCCAAGAATTAATCCGGAGATGAGCATAGGGTAATGTATGCTAATGATCTAACAGGATATTCTTACACAGCAATTAGCATATCGGGGAGGCCAGACAGGGATGGGAAGGCACTGGGAAGGAGAGAATACGACTGCTGATAAGAAGCACAGCTGTTTTTTTTTTTACTGTAGAAAATATAACGCTATAGTACGTCATATATAATGATATCACTTAGCACTTGTGTGTTTATCACAATGGATATGTGCCTCAGTGATTGTTTTTGCCTTTCCAAACGATAACATGCGTTACATTTAAAGAGAACATGTAATACAGTGGAACCTCAGTTAGCGTACGCCTCAGTTAGCATATTTTCTGGTTAATACTGAAAATTGACATCCAAAATTTGGCCCGGGCTAGCACACATTTTCCAGTTAGCATACAATACTGTATGAAGCACATCTTGTGTTCTTAGTGCACTTTTTATCAGAAAACGTTCTTGTTAGCAGCCTATTAGCGTGCTAATGCAGATGACGCTTGTTGTGCTTGTTATGTCCCTGCAGTGATCCCGTAGCCTGCGCAATGTGATGTAACCAAAGCATAATCAAGTGTAACGGTGACTATAGGGGTGTTATTTCATGTCAACAGGGCTCTAATACTGTTAAAAGTGATATTTAGAAAGTCATAAACGTTTTCTGCGCTCTAACTACCAAAATATTCTGCGTGTATTCAATCCTCCTTCCCAGAAATGGACTCATCATGGTCAGGTCTAGAACCAAGGATGGATTATAATCTATTAAATCTCATTAGATTGTGCAGATGATCATCATATTGTGGCTGCTTGGCCAATCAAGCAGTATTATTTTGATTATTTTTTGATGCCTGCAACAATTGAAAGCTTTTTCTCCCCCCTCAAGCTCTACTGCAAACCTCTTCGCACAAAATCAGCCCGAGTCACTGTATCAATTCTGGTTTTGGTATTAAGGTGCAATCAGCCATGTAGAACACCAGCTTGCCAAAGAAGCCCGACCTTTTGTGAGGCCTCCATCTGGTTTGTGCATTGAGACAAGGCCCGGTCCCAAAGAGCTGCCGCTGATAAAAGGCTGAGCATGAGAAGGCCCAGCTGAAAGAAGGAGGGTGGGCGGCGGCATCAGGACACAGTCTGGCTGTGACACTCGTGCGGTCCGCGTGTATTCTTATGTTGAATCCATGGCTCCCCTGCTTGCATACAACTGAGAGATCAGAGACTGACAGCTGCCGGCGCCGAGGAGAAGCAGACTGGGACATGCGTCTGACAGATGCATGCATGCATGCCGCCATGCATGACTCACGCTCTGCTAATCTGTTTGGCCAGCATTCTCCATCGACCCACCGGTGTACATATTGTACATCCCCTGCGACCCCTCAGCGGCCCGTATCAGTGCGGCAGCCGACGTATTCATACAGTCCTTGTTGTCGTTGGGCGAAATGTCAACCCAAACACTTGATTACGTATACGGACGCCACACGTCTCTTGTCAGTTTCCACCATGTTCTACACAATGTTCTGTTTCCCACTATGTTTACCAATACATTTATCAATAATAGCATTCTGGCTATCTAATGGACCCTCCTGAGAAGGAGGAGGAGAATAACAAGTTAAACCCAATAACTCCGGTAGCAACATTTTTGTGCCTTTACAGTCAATCCAAAAGCATCCATCATACTTGTGTGCTCGTGTTTGTTGGGTCTGGTAACAATGGAGGCAGGTGACCCGCAAGTGTCATGTGTATGGTAAGGAAAAGGCTATTTTTCCTGCCAGGAGGACCGTATGTCTCCAGGGCCCAACAATCTTCACCCCCAACCACCAACACACTCCTGAGCCCCACCTCCCTCGGGCCAAGTGGGCCTCCCTCTTGGGCCGGCCCCCCGATAACTGACGGCAGCTGCATTGATGAGCACAATGTGTGCGCCAAGGCGGCTCAGCTGGCCTCTCTCCCCACTTGACACGGGTTTGACCCGAGCCGTGTGACTCGTCCACCCCGCAGGCTGCTCTGCCGTGGCCTCACACGGTCTGGCCTCGTATCTCCTCTCCGCACACACGTCGCTTGCAGGCGGGCCGCACCTCCAGCGACGGGTGCATCCTCAGGTCAGCCAGGTCAATGAAATTCAAATTGAGGATAAATGATTTGTAAATCATGTAGATAAGGACCTAATATACACTAAAGGGAGGACATGCTGATGCTCTCCCTGTAGGCGCAATATTTGCATAGAGACAACATCACAAAGCCAACAGCGTAAAACTGATGCCGTGTATTGTCTTATTTGACCTTCCGTCAAGGGCAACAGCAAAAGCTACTCTTTTGATAGCTGATGCGTTGTTTGTGGAAAAACTTGATTAGGATTTTCCAGGAAACTTTGAGTGGGATCGGGAAACGGATTATATTTTGCTGCATAGTTAGATGAAAATTTGAATGACACAATATATTTTTTATTCAAACTGATTCAATAACATTCTGCTTCTCAAGACCGATTTGATAGTAGTTTGTGTACACCTGGAGGTACGACGAGGTACCAAGTGTACCTGTAATCAAATATCATGATATTACTACTGCCACATCACTTCTATCAGGAGAAGCAGGCTGTAGAAGGGGAGGAGCCACCTGCTGTGGCCCAGCAAGGTGCACTGTATCCGGCCACACGACCCGAGCAGCCCTTGTGACACCACGGGGGTCTCTGGCAACCCTTTTGCACTTTTCAAACACTGCAGTGCTGGCGTTTCTGGTGGTTGGTAAGCTTTTTTGCGTGTTACATGTTTCCCCCCCCCCCTCATCGTGGCACATTTGGTACAATCTGTCCATCCATCCATTTTCTAGGGTGCTTACTGCTGCTTATTGAGTATGATTATCATTCATTATGATTACCATGTAATTTGTTTACCATGACAAGGACACTGACTACATTGATTAATTGGTATGGTGTCATTATACTCTGAAATGGGTCCAGTACTTACAAATATGAACATATACTTAAAGTTACTCCTAAATCCTGCGCCACTTCCAATTTCATGGCTTGACGCTATCATATGCTATCATATGATAGCTATGAATGTCCAATTATCTATAAATATCTATAAATTATGCTGTTTTGTGGTTGACATGCATATTTAAGTTTTATTTTATTAAAAATTAAGTTTTATTTTTAAGTTTTTGTTTTAATATTTAGGTTTTGTATTTTACTTCTTTTTTTGCCTAAAATACGCAATTTTTACATTTCACACATTTTAGTAAGCAATCCACTCAAGCATAAAAAAAATAATAAGAATTTGAGAAGTAGTTTGTGAGCCCAAAATGTTGGCTTTTTATAGAACAATAATCCCTAACACAGTCACTTCCTGTCGGCCCCCAATTCAGCTCCCCTAGCACACACATTTACAGCGACATACACAAGTACAAGTCCTATTTAAGCCAAATATGTCCTATTGTTTCTTATTATGTCTACCATATTGGGTAAATTACTGTAAAAGTGACTCTAGGGGTGTTATTTCATGTCTAGAGGGCTCTATTAATGGTAACAAATGTATTTAGAAGGTGGTAAAAAGGTTTTCTTTGCTACCACTATCAAAATATTCCATTAATAAATAAGGAGTCCTACTTTGTGGAAATTCACTTCGCATGATCTGTTCTGGTGTGGAACTGGTCTGGTCTGGAATCAACCACCATAGACGAGAGATTACTGTTCACAGAAGACCTAAAGCACAAAGATTAAATACAAGCATTACATTATTTTTAACATTATCGTCGTCTTCCAGGCCTTCCTTAAAATATCTCCTGGTAACAGCGCACAGATTCCATGACCCCTGTAGCATTCATGAGCGTTCAATCATCTTCATGCGCAGACTGTCGGGTTGAGACCAAAAGAGTGTCTGATATTTCTGGGTGTGTCTCTGAGCTTTTTATGACATTCATTTTCACTTCCACGGCGACAGCTTTCCTTTTTTTTGGCGCACTGCTGCTTGGGAGACGTCATGACTTCCGTGCGGTGTGACTACTTCTCCAGCAAGGAGAGTGTTTACGGGCCAAAATGAATTCTGTAATTGTCGTGCAAGGTGATGATCGGAGGACCGCCATAACAGGTTAACCTTGCGGATGGCTGTGCTGTGTTTACACAGCCGTGCGTTGATAAAGTGCGGAAGCAGCACGTTTTCACAAACCCCATTTATGTTTGAACAGTAGGAGCTTGTGGACGTTCACTGCGACTACCAAAAAAAAAGTAGCAGGCCGACCCTTTCATGCACACAGCAACTCCCATCTGTGCACGAGCAGCATCGGCGTATGCAGCGTGACAGCATCCCTGAGGGACTCAAGCACACAAGCTGATGGTGTGACAGAGCAGGGCAGGAGGGGGCCGGGGGCGCGGGGCCGGGGTAGGGGCCACCCCCCCCCCCCCCCCCCCTCCTGCCCCGCCCTGCCATTCTGCTCCTTTATAACTTTACAAAATAGCCTTTTAATTTGCTGCAGCGTCTGGGGTGTCTGAATTGTGCCTGCATCAATCACCATCATCACCGGGGGGGGCTGAGGGCGCGCTGTCCCTTGGGCCCTCTCAGCGAACGGCCCCTCAGGCGCATCACTCTCTCGGCTGTCATTCGGGAGAAGTGTCCCTCTGTCTTGTCTTCTAAACCTCGTCCACGTCCGTGCGAGCATGTCTTTGGATTGCAGCCACAAACCTTACGTGAGACATGAACATGTCCTTAAAATATAAAAACAGGTAAAAAGAAGCTGCTAATTCATGCATGTAATGGGACACACCTATTCCGCCTAGAAATGCGGCTATTCAAAGATGTCCAAAAAGTTCCAAGAAGGTTTTGTGGTTTTCATGTAGTAACAGGCACATTCATGCTAACATGGAATATTTACACTATTTTGCTCTTTTCTTCCTTCCTGGGTGCACTGACTTCACTTAGAAACATAGAAAGGAACGCTACAGCAAGCGTCAACGACAAGGGGCCTGAGGCATTGTGAGCAATCGTTTGGTGAAGCTAGTCAGCTTCATGATGGTCATGATGAAAAACAAAACAAAAAACTTTCTGTATGAGTCTGAAGGTTTTTATCATTTTCTTAATTAAAACATGCCCTAATGAAAAACAGGGCAGAAAGCCCAGATGATTAGAGCTGCAGCAATTAATCAATCATAATCATCCAATTAGGCCGCACGGTGGCTGAGTGGTTAGCACATTGGCCACACAGTCAGGAGATCTGGAAGACCTGGGTTCAAATCTCCGTTGGGCATCTTCTGTGTGGAGTTTGCATGTTCTCCCCGTGCGTGCGTGGGTTTTCTCCGGGTACTCCGGTTTCCTCCCACATTCCAAAAACATGCATGTTAGGTTAATTGGCGACTCTAAATTGTCAATAGGTGTGAATGTTTGTTTGTCTATATGTGCCCTGCGATTGACTGGCGACCAGTCCAGGGTGTACCCCGCCTCTCGCCCAAAGTCTGCTGGGATAGGCTCCAGCATGCCCGTGACCCTAATGAGGATAAGCGGTATAGAAAATGAATGAATGAATAATCATCCAATAAATTGACAGCTACTTTGTTTGTTTTTATTGCCTTGGGTAGCTTTGTTGTGTGTCACATATGGGTTGGCTTGTGTTGTTTGGGTGGATGGCTGCATGTGAAAATCTACTAAACCATCCAAAGGTTGTCTAAGATTGACTATTCTTGACTGCTACAATGTTAAACGTTTATATAACACTTTGGAAGCTTCTAACGAGCCTCAATCAAATGCCTGGCGGGCAGGATGTGGCCCCCGGGCTGTAGTTTGCCCACCCCTGGTATAGAACCTAACCCATGGACTCCATTCATCCGAACAACAAGCTTCAGATGAATGGACTGCGAAAAATGATGGGCAGCGTCTGAGCATTGGTTATGATGGCCACATTGGTGACAGAAGTGGGACTGCAGAACAGCAACCGCCCTCCAAGGTCTGATGGAGAAAGCAATTCTGGGGATGCATGGAAGAGGCGACAAACCAGGAGTGCCACCCGGAGATGCGCCGAAGCATGAGAAATCATGAGGGGGTGACAAGCAACCCACACCCATGGAACGGGTGGCCATCAATGCCTTATTGAACAGCACCTGAGTCGACTAGGGGGCCACTGGAACCATTTTTTTTTTGTGGGGGTTGGGGGGGTTCGAACCAGAAAGTGCTTGTCATTTCCATCCTTCCATAGAGAGGAAAAGCCAGCGTTTTCCAAGCTAACCAGAAGGTGAGCAGAGCAAAGTATCAGAACTTTTCCGTGCCTGTTCTTCCACCCCAAACTCATTCAAGCGAGCCTCCTTGCATCTTGCTTTGAGCACGGGGCGCGGTTCCCATACATTCCAAACAAGTATGGATTTCACCTCTTCCCCGTCCCGGGGACCTTCATTTCAGGCACCATGTACATTTGCTGACCTTTAAAGACGACCTTTCGTGTTTCCATCCCGCCATAATCATGGCTGCCACTGTGAAATGGGTAATAATAAAAGCAGAATGTTTTCCTAAACGCTCTGTTTTTTATGCTGAATATTACGTGGCAAATGTCAGGCTGCCACGTTCCAGCCTCATACTCAGGCTTTGGGCGCTACAACCGTGACAATCAAATGTAAAGGTGAGATTTTCTTTTCCCGTAAATCAGGGGTGTCCAACGTGCGGCCCATTTGCAGTGCAAAGGCGTTTTTTAAATGGCTGTCAGCACATTCTAAAAATGGAAACCCGAAAGAAAACTGCAAAAATGGCAGATTTTGCAACTAAACATCATTTTCATCGGAGGAAAAAAAAGAAAATTTTACAACAACATTTTTTAAAAGAACAATTTTAAAACAATAAATTATTGGTTTTAAAGTTATATTATGAGAATTAAATCTAAACATTTGGGGACAGGACAGAAAAAAAAAATTGGATTGCAATTTGATTGCAATATTTAAAAAAAAAGGCATTCAGGCCAAACAGTAAGCAGATGTAACAAAATAAAAGCACCACAGGAAACCATGACACAAAATGAAATAACCCAACCAAAAGTCTTAGCATTTTTTTTCTAGCATAGAAAGCTTAAAAGGGCATGACAAGCATGAAATAAAAAAAGCATAAAGCATCAAAGAAATTTAAGGCATTTAGAAGACACATTGAAAGACACTGTAATTATATGTAGTACTGTGCACTGGTCGTTAGGGGGCAGTAGTGTTACTGTAACACTGTAAAACTGTTAAAAAAATATATATAAACACAGTAGTAACACTTATATACCGGGATATTGAGTCGAAATGGGCCGTATTCCGTACCTCTTTTGCTGAGGCAGCCAGTTGTAGTTGCGGCCGCAAGGTGGTCGGTGCCAGTCGTGGTGGCAAGCCCCGAACCCGATGGTGGACACCGGGGGTTAGGTCTGCTGTCAAGGAGTCCTATCAAGCATGGATGGCTTGCGGGACTCCCGAAGCAGCTGACAGGTACCGGCATGCCAAGCGGCACGCGGCTTCAGCGGTGGTCGAGGCAAAAACCCGGGTGTGGGAGGAGTTCGGTGAGGCTATGGAGCACGACTTTCGGTCGGCCTTAAAGAGGTTCTGGCAAACCGTCCGACACCTCAGAAAGGCGAAGCAGCCCCCAGTTCACACTGTTTACA
>QODF01000057.1:265120-277385 GCA_024372805.1 Oostethus manadensis
GGACCGGGAAGTCTGGACTTCCCTACTGAAGCTGCTGCCCCCGCGACCCGGACCCGGATAAGCGGAGGAAAATGGATGGATGGATGGATGGATGGATGGATGGAGTAAGACTTATATAACAATAACATGCCTTGCTTTACAAAATGTGGAAATCCTTTGGTGGAAAACTTTTGGGAACCCCTGCCACACATGCTAACCTAACATGCTAAAGGTTGGTTCACTTCCTGTGTGATTAAAGACACTTTCTCGTTCAATAACACAAGAACGTGTCAAGCTTTTCAGCGAGTTTTTTTATTTCAATAAAAAAACAGTACCCTTGGGTTAACTGTGCCATAAGCTTCTTATTAATGTGAACTTTTCCTCCTTGGCTCATTCTTTGGAGACTTTTTGGAGGCTCTTTGTCATGTGTTTGGATGAGCAAGTGTCTCCAAACTTTTATCCATCCATCCATTTTCTTTCGCTTATCCGAGGTCGGGTCGCGGGGCCAGCAGCCTAAGCAGGGAAGCTTTTATGGTGATGTTATTCTGACTGACTTCAGCAGGGGTTAAAAGAGGTCAAGTTCAGTTGCTTAAATCCATTTGGACCAAGGAGCATTTCGTCATTCACTTGCTTTTTGGACTCTTCATTCACATGAATGGTCCCAGTGGGCGGGCTGCTCATGATGTTAAGACCAATTAGCAGCAATTAGCAAACACTAATGACATGGCCTTTTTTCCCATTCCAAAGCAAACTGTGTGCATCCTGCCAGATTCCAGTGTTTGAGAGAGGCCTCCTATGTGCTGGGGAGGTACGGGGGGGTTGGCAATGCACTGGGCAAGGTGGCTCATCAACACCTCCAACAGAGGAAGACAAACCCACAGGGAGACACTTGGAACGCCAGCATGATAATTACTTCCCCTTCTGGTCTTGTGGTTTGTCACCTAAGCAGAGACCACCCATTACTCTCCTTTCATTAGCGTGAATAATACTTTTAAACATGCAGGTATTTTGTAAATGTCATGAACAGAGGTGTGGTCAATTAAATGTGTCGGAAATAGCTAAACATTTTTGGACTCCTTGGAGTCAAAAACAGCTGGAAATTCACCAGCGTTGATGTAATCACACGCTACCCGTAAAATTCACGTCAAATCATCGGAATGTAGCTGACCGTGGTGCTGATTATGCTGAGAACACAAAGCAAAAATAATACTGTAATCCATTGGTTCCCAACTTTTTTTGCCTTTTGGAGATAAAATAATTTTGGAGATTTTTTGGGAGATAAAAAAGTTTTGGACACCCCTGCGACGTGAATAGTTTGCACTAAACATATACAGTGGTGTCAAAATTATTATTATTATTATTATTGCAAGTTCCATGTATGCTGTGCTCTTGGGAAGGTTCATCACCGTTTTGGCCATTTGTAGGTAATGGCTCTCACTGTGGTTTGCTGGAGTCCTTTCTCTTTTAATAATAAAAAGTTTGCATTTTGTGTTGTCATTGACTAATATTTACATTTTTTTGACTCTTTGAAACATTTAAGTGTGACAAACGGGCAAATAAAAAGGAAATCAGGAACACTTATTCACACCACCGTGTATCTATTGGGGAACAGATGTGTTTTCTCACAAGAATATTCTAGTCTGTGCAGTGAAATCGGCATCATACTGTATATGATTAGACATTTTGCATCTCTGCACTGAGCATCACAAAGATAAAATTGCAGCACTTTTTTTCTCGTTTTATTTGCAATTGAATGCGTTTGTGTAGAATTTAACTTTCATCCCCCATACAACATTTACTGGCCTACACAGGGCAGAGATGAATCATATTATTATTATTATTATTACTGGAGAGCCTTGTCCTTTGAAAGACTAATGGAAGGAACATCACAAGCGCACACCTTCTACCAAATGTCTGAAAATACAACACACACATCAAAATTATGCAAATATGGTAATCTTTGCTTTTTGCCTTTTGCTTTGAATAAGTTGCCACGGAGTTTCAAATGTGACAAAATCAAAAATATACCCCTGCTGTAGCATCTCTTTTGTTTCATGGCATTTATTTTTCGTAGTAGTAAGCATTGATGTTGATGTTCCGTTGTTGATGTTCCGTCAAAAACATGCACTCCTCAAAAAAAACCGTAAAATAACAACTCCGTTATTTGAACGAATGGACATTTTTTATCATTCGATATTATTCCATATTCTCATTGAATAATTTATTCTTTATATAAAATAGGTGAAAATATGATTAAAAAATGACACAGTGTATATTTATATGTGTATATATACAGTATGTATACGTGCGTGTTTTATGTAGGTGGTGTTTTCCGGACAGTGAAATTGTAAGCACATTCATTGGGTGGCTGCCACGTGACGTCAGCGGTTTCTCGACAGGTGATTGGCTGCAGCCTAAGTGGTGCGCTGATTAGCGCCGGAGTCTGCGGAGACAGGAGCGCGCTGGCGAAAAGGGAGACAAATGACGAGTTTGGGCTCACCGACGGCATCCTGTTGTTGTTTTGGGTCCTTCCCCAGACGCCATTGCGGGATGTTCTGACACGAGCTTTCCGTTTGCATCTCCACGGGCCCGCTAGGTCTCCCCTTCCTGGTGACGCTGCTTCCCAAATGACCTGTTGTTGTTTGGAGCTGCCGGTCCGTGTGGATTGTTTCGGTCTTGGATACCCCGTGCAATGTTTCACCTTGGCTCGGATGCAAGGACAACCTCGGGATAAGAACGCCGAGGAGCCCGGAATAAGCGGGAGGCAGCGTGTCGGTTGCGCGCCTGCGTGTGTGGGAATTAAGGCCACACAATGATCCAGTGTGCAAATTGCGAGAAGCCAATTCTGGACCGGTTCTTGCTGAAAGTTCTGGACCGACCTTGGCACGTAGAGTGCGTGCAGTGCTGCGATTGCAAATGCACGCTGACGGAAAAGTGCTTTTCGCGGGAAGGAAGGCTCTACTGCAAGAATGACTTCTTCAGGCAAGTATCCATCAGCTCTCAACACCACAGAAGGCCCGTGTCATAATTATTCTACTTCATATACATCATAATACGCAGTGCTGTGTTTGATTCTGTTTTCTTCATTAATTATTATTATCAGAATACATCACAATATTTGATTCGAATTGGTATTCCATTGCATTTGTTTTACACATACTTGCATATGATTATTCATATTTGTTCTTCTTATCACGATAATATTATTGCAACTGCTTCTATTGTTAGATACTCGCCTCGGAACGAACACTGACAAAATAAGAATTATTAACAATAAAATTAACAATAAAATTTAGTTGTTGTCGAGGTAGAATTTTTTTGCACATGAAAAACGGGCCGTCTGCCAACCTCCGTGCACAGGAGGTTCGGGACCAAGTGCGGAGGATGCTCCCAGGGGATTCTCCCCAGCGATCTGGTCCGCAGGGCCAAGAGCAAAGTGTTCCACCTCAACTGCTTCACTTGCGTCATGTGCAACAAGCAGCTGTCCACCGGCGAGGAGCTCTACATCCTGGACGAGTTCAAGTTCGTTTGCAAAGAGGACTTCCACAACCACAGCACCGCCAAGGACGCCATCCACCTCTCAGGTTCTAACAGGGGGGGGGGGGGGGTGTTTTGCAGTGTGTGTGTTTGTTTCACTCCCGGGGGTTCTCCTTTAAAAACATCCCAGTAAGTCAAAACAACGTCCGAATAAATAAGAAAAATAAGGGGACGTTTTTTTATTAGGCTCGTGTCATTTGTTGTGTTTATATCTTTTAATAATTTATAATCAAGTATGCGTCCTAATTCCCGCACCGGGAATGTGTTGGATCTTAAACAAAATAATAGCATTAGTTCTTTATTTTTTTTTTTTTTAGTAGTAGTCTAAAAATTCGGCTTGCAGTAAAATCAATTACATCAATTTCAATGCAATAATAATATTCATATTCCTAATGAATACGATCCCATGGCCTCGACGTGTTCCCATACTCCCAGTGACAACGTGCAGCGAGCCCAGTTTGTCTCCGGACTCCCAGGACCTGCAGCAGGACGACGGCAAGGACTCGGAACCGGGCCAGCTGTCGGATAAAGACGTGTGCCCCAACGAGAACGACGAGCAGGGCGCGGTGGGGAAGCGACGCGGCCCTCGGACGACCATCAAGGCCAAGCAGCTGGAGACCCTGAAGGCGGCTTTCGCGGCCACACCGAAGCCCACCCGACACATCAGGGAGCAGCTATCGCGGGAGACCGGCCTCAACATGAGAGTCATCCAGGTAGACGGAAGACGCTTCTGCTGCTCAAGTTCTCATTTTGATCCTCGCCGTGCGTTTTTAGTCTTCAAACATTTGAGTCCATCCAACCATCAAATGTGAGGTCATCTGCTGCGGTTTGTTTTGACCGACAAACTCGCCTTTATTTCAAAAACAAAAAGTCCGGGCGGGAATTGAACTCCGATCCTGCGCGTCATTAAACGAAAAATTATCTTCTGAGCCAACAGATCTTGTGTCTATACTCCGGGCGGTGTTAATTCATATTATCTGTCAATTTCCACGTGTCTCATTCCTTGTTAACGAGACTGACAGCGGTATGTTTTTGTATGATTGAATCTCTTTACATTTCCACGCGCCTTTGAATTTTGGCACTCCTGCGTTGCCATACATCCTTACAGCGTGGAGGTTACCATCCAGCAGCGGGTGGACACCATCAAGCTACCTGTGAATTATAATTATAGGCTATTTTTCGCATCGAGTTGGACTAAGATGTTAACTAAGAGGCAAGAGTTCAAAAAGACGTTTAATTGGACTTTTTGGTCATTGAGTGTATTATTATTATGAATATTAAGAATATTAACATTCATAATATGTTATATTATGAATGTTAAGGTACATGTCTGCTGAAAGGTTAACATTCCGCACCAGTACGTGAATGATGGAGGTTTAAGTCCATCTTGGACTTCTTTTTAGGTCATACTTTTTACTTTCTAACGGTGAGTTTGTTAGTCAAGACATAGACCGCACTGACACAAGTTTAAGGCAGCAAATGAACTTGCGCTTGCCTTTCGAATGAGGTAAAAATGTATATGATTTTAAAACACTACTTTTTTTTCATCTTGTTCCACAAAAAAGGTGTGGTTCCAAAACCGGAGGTCCAAAGAGAGGCGCATGAAGCAGCTGAGTGCTCTGAGTGCTCGGAGACATATGTTCTTTCGCAGTCCTAGGAGGATGAGATCTTTGGGGGAGAGGATGGACACTCCAGAGCTTGGACATTTCTCTTACTATGGAGGTCAGCAAGCATTGCTAAAACGAAGGGGCCCGGGAACGCTTTATATGTGCTCTACATACATCATACATCATCACACATCATCATACATCATACATCATCATACATCATCATACATCATACATCATCATACATCATACATCATCATACATCATTAATCATCACACATCATCATACATCATCATACATCATACTTCATCACAGATCATCATACATCATCATACATCATACATCATACACCATCATACACCATCATACATCATCATACATCATCATACATCATACATCATCATACATCATCATACATCATACATCATCATACATCATCATACATCATCATACATCATAAATCATACTTCATCACACATCATCATACATCATCATGCATCATAAATCATCATAAATCATCATACATCATCACATCATCATACATCATCATACATCATAAATCATCATACATCATCATACATCATCATACATCGTCATACATCATCATACATCATAAATCATTATACATCATCATACATCATCATACATCATAAATCATCATACATCATTATACATCATCATATATCATCATACATCATAAATCATCATACATCATCATACATCATCATACATCATCATACATCATCATACATCATAAATCATACTTCATCACACATCATCATACATCATTCATCATCATACATCATAAATCATTATACATCATCATACATCATCATGCATCATAAATCATCATACATCATCATACATCATCATATATCATCATACATCGTCATACATCATACATCATACAACTACTACTATGGAGGTGGGCATGCATTGCTAACACGAAGGGGCTCGGAAATGTTTTATATGTGCTTTACATACATTATACCACATACATCATACATCATCATACATTGTCATATATCATACATCATAAATCACACATCATACATCATCATACATCATACATCGTACATCAGCATCATACATAATACATCATCATACATCAACACTTATCATCACACATCATCATACATCGTCATACATCATACATCATACGTCATACAACATCATACATCATACATAATACATCATCATACATCATACATCAGACGTCAACATCATACATAATACATCATCATACATCATCACATATCATCAGACATCATACGTCACCATACATCATACATCATCTACGTCATACATCATACGTCATCATAAATCATACATTATCATACGTCATACATCATACATCATCATACATCATAAATCATACATCATCATAATACATCATACACCATCATACATCATCATACATCATACATCATACATCATCATACATCATCATACATCATACATCATCATACGTCATACATCATCATACATCATCATACATCATCATACATCATACATCATCATACGTCATACATAGGGGCTACAGCTAACCGTTCTTTTCTCAAGCAATTAATATGAAGCTTAATCGAGTACTTCAAGGTACACACAAGCTCGGGGGTCGGCAACCTTTACTATCAGAAGACCCATTCTGCTCCCTCTTAAAGTAAACAAAAACGTAACACAATTTTTAGTCTTTTTCAGTTTTTTAATAACACCAATCAAAAGTGCAGTTTGCGAGGCCTTTTTGAGTCTCGGGGGTGGCAGAGGGAATGGGGGAGGGCGGTGGTGGAGGCCAAGCAAATTCTAAATGTGGTCTTTCCTTCCCGTAATCATTTGTGTAAAAGTACAAGTAAAGCACACACAGCCCGCAGTTGCAGCTTTACAGTTTTGAAAAGGCAAACATACTTTTAGGAATGTTTCTTGTGAAAGAAATGTTGTTTTTAAGACTTTGACTTTAGTGATCCCCAAGGGAAATTGCTTGGTCTAAAGTGTTGAAGAAAAGAAAAACACTGTAAATAACAAAATGCAATGCAATATGAATAAAATACTATATAATATTATATTAGCTTATATGATATAACCCACCCATCATCAGCATGCGTTGAGTCATTGATGCACACCTCAACTGACTGAAACTCTTGAGAAGTTCAATTAAAATAATAAACCCATGAATAAATGACCTTTTTTGTCTTTAGTCATGACCACAATGAGCCGCATCAAGGAGTTGGTGTCTTGGTAGGCAACTTATCAGTAAAGAGGAAAAATGTTCATCAGTGTTTTCCAAAGTCAGAGCTGCTGTGTGTGAATATCTTCATTTACCTAATGAGGAAAAATAGCAAGCAAACTTAAAAATATTCACCTTTGAGAGGCAGAAATCTGAATATGTTTACATTTTTACACCAAAAAATATGACTCAAATTCCCAATTGGCTGTCAATTAATCACCGATGAATTAATCATTACATCATTTTGATTGACAATAACGCTGATGTTTCCCTTATGTAATAATCCAAGTGTGCTGTAATAAGATTATATATAAAAATGAATAAATTTACAGTAGACATTTTCATAAGAAAAATAGCATCCACCATCATAGTTTAGTTTAGTTTAGTTTAGTTTAATTGACAAACAAAATGGTGTTTGTAATAAATGTTGGGTTTCCATACTGTACCTGCAAGCAACAACCATAAAAAATAATAGAAATGGGCTAAGTACCTTTCTCACGGTCCCGGAAATGGGATATTCTGGTGGAAAGAAAATTCCCATTCATTTCTCTCATTATTTTCCAATGCAAGTACACCCCACACCCCCACCCCACCCATCTGACTGTCCTTTTAACGACCGCAGATTATCCTCCGGAATATTACGGCCCAGGCGGGAATTACGAGTACTTCCAAGGCCCGCCGTCATCCCAGGCTCAGACACCAGCAGACTTGGGATTTGTGCCCTCCGCCGTCCCAGCTGGCACCCCCCTGGGGGCCATCGAGCACCGCCACCCGGGGCACCACTGTCCAGGGGAGGTGCAATGTTTCCCCGACCCGGTAGCCCACCATCCCATGAACTCGCCCAGTCCGGAGCCCAACGGGCCGGGCTCATTAGTCAACATCTCCAGTGAGATGTGCGGGCCCCCCACTCCTTTCACCACCGTCACCCTTGGCGACAACGGATACACCAATCAGCTGTCGCAGCCCTCGTCAGAGGTGAGCGAAGGAACTGTGTGGTAAAGACCAGCATTTTCAAGGCAAATCAGTATTTATTTCATGTATTTATTTATTTATTTAAAAGTATCTATTTCTATTGAACAAACATCTCTACACATGGACGTGATTGTCTGCAGTTGATTGTATTCAAAATGGGACCTCATTGACGGAGCAATAAACATACATACACACTAATGTTTGACTTTTGGGGGTTTGGGGACCCCCGAAAATAAATCATTCTACAATAATTTGTAGGACGTGCATGTAGGCATTTTTTCAGTTGAAATCACCTTTCAGTATTAAAAAAAAAACATCTCCAG
Source organism: Oostethus manadensis (assembly GCA_024372805.1). Taxonomy (NCBI): domain Eukaryota; kingdom Metazoa; phylum Chordata; class Actinopteri; order Syngnathiformes; family Syngnathidae; genus Oostethus; species Oostethus manadensis. The sequence goes on from QODF01000057.1 coordinate 273,761, forward strand.
ATATTGGTGAATGCAAAATTTTGGACTCTTGATTGTCACCTTCATCACATTTGACCAAAAAGCTCTCTCAGGACTGTGAAAATATTTTTTTTCATTCTTCATTCTGTGTGAAAACCTTCAACGGGATCTGTCAAGTGCATATTTAGGGAATAAGGCTTTTGTGTAGAAATAATCGGGCTTTTAGGGGAAAAGTGCACTTTTTTTGTCTATCATCCACAAACCTTATGTGAAACAAACACACATGTGTCTTTTCTGTGTCATCTAAAGATATAAAAAGAGGTAAAAAAAGGCAGCTAATAAATGCATGTAATGGGACACACCTAATCCGCCTAGAAAGGCGCCTATTAAAAGACGTCCAAAAAGCTCCAACAAGGTTTTGTGGTTTTCTATCCATGCTGTGAGCATGTAGTAACAGGCACATTAATGCTAACATGGAATACTTACACTATTTTGTTCTTTTCTTCCTTCCTTTGATTTCACATAGCAACATAGAAAGGAACGCTACACCTAGCGTCAAAAACACAGCAGATGCATAATGAAGCGCTACCTTTCTCTAGCAGCCTGAGGCATTGTGAAGAAGTGTGTGGTGAAGCTAGTCGCTAGCCGGTGGTGGTGTGGTGTGGCGAGGTGTCACTACACCTCTAACGTAGTTCTTGGGTGTAACATGGTAATAAGAATAATAATAACAATGTAGCTTGGTTAATATGCAGGTCACATGATGCATATGGAGCCCTGATGGCGCTTTTCATAGGTGGAATAGGTGCATTCCATTACATGGCTGCCTCTTTTTACCTGTTTTCATATCTTTAGAAGGCACAAAAAATAGAGCAACAAGTGGCAAATACTTTGTAAAAAAGTGCACTTTTGCTTGAAGAAATTGGCTTACTTTAAATCTGAGTGTATGAAAGCCGATGGAGAAGAAGAAGGCGACTGAGGAGTTGTGTTTGTGTGTTGGCTTGCAGTCCGGTCCGAGCTTGTAACTGGAAACAAACACACACACACACAGATGCTTCACTACAAGCCAAGAAGTTGTGGCTATAACAAGTGTTGAAAATAAGGTGATGTTTTTGACCATTCACTGTAAGATGAATAAAATCCCAATTATTGTTATTTGTACAAATTCACTTTCCCCTTCATTCATGCATTCATTCATCTAGTAGATGTCACTGTTTGGAAATAGTTTTGTATGTTTTGTTGTCTTATTATTCATACTAAGTCAAATAAAACTAATGTGGCAACAAAAGAAATATTCTTTTTGCAAAGAACAGCCAGAATCGTAAATCCGGCCGACGCCGCAGCTTGAAAAACAAGCGAGCTTTGTTTTGCCTGATTAAAAATGTCAGCGGCAGGCACGGCTCCAGCGCACATAAACAATTTATGTTTGGCAGCCTGCTATTTTTCTAACTGAGCGGCTAGCCTGAATCTTCAAATGATAGCAAACAATAATAATCACACACAGACAGCCAAAAGGCTTGCGGGGGGAATTTCTCCAGAATCAATTCCTGTTTGCAGGTGCGCTCAAATATTTACTTCACTTTTCTGTGATGTGTGCCGACAAAAACGCCTTGAAAGACGCTGCACGTTGCTGCGGCTGAAGCACACACACCACCGTCAGCTGCAGCTCCACAGCCGAGTTTTTTCTTGAATGAAAGTCAAAATACTGGAAATTGAAAGGATTTAAGAAATAAAATACAAATAATATATATTTTGGTTTCAACTGTCTATATTTACATATATATATATTTTATTTTGATATGTTCAATTGTGTTCCTCCACAAAAACACGAACATTCCAAAGAACAAAATGGAAAAACACATGAAAATGATTTTTGATGGGAAAAATGGGTTGGAGTCGGACCTTCTGGAACAGATTCTATGGTAGAAATGGTAGAAACCAATGTTCCAGGGCACTAAGCCTGCACAATGAATGGAAAGGTCAAATCCACGGCGTGTCTTTCTGGGAAGACATATGAAGATCTGCAAATGCTGATTGTCTGATGATGAAACATAAAGACGCAAGATCCAGTGGGTCCATGGAACCACTGACTCTGATGGGGGTGGGGGTTATGGTGGCAAGACTGAGGAGACAAAAAGCCTGCGGGGTCGTAAACCATAAACTGCACCGACGGGACATTTTGAAGATTCATTTTCTCCTCCTGTATGTTGGGTGGGAGCGCAATCCAGATGAGGTCAAAAGGGGAGGTACATACTGTACGTACTATATATGCCTGCAGCTGATTGGACGCTGGGCTATCTTTCAGTCCAGTTAACGCTAACACATTATGCTCCATTTTTGAACACTTTATATTCCCAGGAAGATTTAAACAAGTACAACGTCAACTAAATGTGCAAGGTAATATACACATTTGCAGGATTCTGCAGACAAAAAAGGTAAAAAAGATTTTTGTCAAAGAAAAGAAATAGTGGCATGTCATCAGGAGAAACAGCAAACCACAAAAATGTGATGAAAAAGACCGATTTTCTTTTTTAATGAAAGTCAAAATACTGGACATTTAAGGGAATACTTATAATTATAATATTTTTTTTCAAAAATATTTTTATAGTTGGGGCCGCACGGTGATTGAGTGGTTAGCACATTGGCCACACAGTCAGAAGATCTGGAAGACCTGGGTTCAAATCTCCGTTGGGCATCTCTGTGTGGAGTTTGCATGTTCTCCCCGTGCGTGCGTGGGTTTTCTCCGGGTACTCCGGTTTCCTCCCACATTCCCAAAACATGCATGTTAGGTTAATTGGGGACACTAAATTGTCCATTGGTATGAATGTGAGTGTGAATGGTTGTTTGTCTATGTGTGCCCTGCGATTGACTGGCGACCAGTCCAGGGTGTACCCCACCTCTCGCCCAAAGTCAGCTGGGATAGGCTCCAGCATGCCCGTGACCCTAATGAGGATAAGCGGCATAGAAAATGAATAAATGAATGAATGATTTTTATAGTTGTGTATATGTATATATACTGTATATAGTATTATATATTGTATTGTCAACAATGTTTGTATGCCTTATATTATTTATTTCTAGTTATTTTTAATATTTAATAAATATAATAAATAAAATATTAATGGGGATTATTAAAAAGTAATATGAATACATGATTAACATCAGTAAATTTATGAATACAAACATTAAATAATTAATGTATAATTACAGATATTAAATAATTAATTGAATAATATTTTAATATACAATTCCAGGGTGTACCCCGCCTCTTGCCCAAACTCAGCTGGGATAGGTTCCAGCATACCCTGGCAAACCTAATGAAGATAAGCCAGATGGAAGGATGGGTTCTGTATATTTGTTATTTATTTTTATATTTAATATAAGATATTTGTAGAAAAATAATAATAATACTAATAATACAAAATGTTAATAATACCATTCCATTCCATTTTCTTCCGCTTATCCGAGTCAAGTTCGCGGGGGCAGCAGTCTCAGTGGGGAAGTCCAGACTTCCCGGTCTACGGCAACCTCATCCAGCTCCACCGGAAGGACACCAAGACGTTCCCAGGCCAGCTGTGAGACATAGTCCCTCCAGCGTGTCCTAGGTCTTCCCGGGGGCCTTCTCCCGACTGGGCATGCCCGAAACACCTCACCAGGGAGGCGCCCGGGA
>QODF01000057.1:280511-408196 GCA_024372805.1 Oostethus manadensis
GTCTTCTAGGGAAAGGGTCCTGACTATGGTTTCTGCGCACGCGCCAAACAGCAGTTCAGAGTACCCAGCCTATCTATCAAAAGGGTTCTGGAGAGCACCCCAGCTGGTGACTCCATAGTTCTACTGGGAGACTTCAATGCCCATGTGGGCATTGACAGTGTGGCTTGGAGGGGCGTGGTTGGGAGGAACGTCCTCCCTGATCTGAACCCGTGTGGATATTAATAATAAACATGAAATATTAAAAAATGATAGCCGCACTGTGGATGAATGGGTAGCATGTTGGCCTCACAGTCAGGAGGTTCTGGGTTCGAATCTCCGTTGGGCATCTCTGTGTGGAGTTTGCATGTGGATCTCCGGGTACTCCGGTTTCCTCCCACATTCCAAAAACATGCATGTTAGGTTAATTGGCAACTCTAAATTGTCCATTTGAGTGTGAATGGTTGTATGTCTTTGTTTGTCTGAATGGGCCCTGCGATTGATCCAAGGTGTATCCCGCCTCTCGCCCAAAGTTAGCTGGGATAGGCTCCAGCATAACCGCGACCCTAAGGAATGAATATTTAAAAATTAATTACATAATATTTTAATTAATGAAAAATATAATAATCTAGGGTGTAGCCGTCTCTTGCCCATAGTCAGCTGGGATAGGCTCCAGCATACCCCTGCCACCCTAGTTCGGACAAGCGACATAGAAGATGAATGGCTAATATTTTCCTTGGCATGAGAACCCCCCCAACCAAAAAGTAGATTGTTGATCTTGAAACAGAGTAGTGACATGTGGGAGCAGCAAAGAAGCAGCAGAAAAGTCATCGCATGCTTGGAAGTGGGATGATGTCGTATATAGGGATGATGTATTATATACTGTGTAGCTAATAGCACGGCAATGCAAAGCAAAGACAAGTCTAAGCATTCCAGCTCACCAGTGGTCATTCCGGTCGGCACAGGCGGAGGAAAGTTGGTGAGTCTCAAATCTCCAGTAAAGACGTGTAAGTCCAGGACAAGTTAAAAAAACAGAAAAATGTTTTCATGGAAGTATGTTGAGGTAGTTTTACACCACAGCCACGCTCAAATGCAACACAACACAAAATATGCTAACAAATCCAAAGAGATAATAAATACATTACCTTAAAAAAACATAAAAATAAAAAAGTGAGTTCACAAGTCACACATGCTTCATGTTTTACAATCAAAATACAAATTTTCTAATTTTCCTCATAATTTTACCACCCTTATGTCTTTTTACTTTGAATATTTTGACGTCATTATATATTCTGACTTTATCTCAGGATTTACACAATTTTCCAAAAACTGTATTACTGTATTACTTTACTGTATTATGAGAGAAAAGCTCCTCTGAATGTCTTAAATTTGTATTTTGCTTCAGTTAGACACGTTTATCCTTGAACATTTAAGCAAAAATATGTAAAATTGCTAAAAATGTGGACTAACAACAGTAATAGTCCAGCACAAAACAGCCTGATTTATGATGAGTCTAGAATCTTTCTAAAGCAGTGAAATTAGAAGCGTGGCGTGTCGAGGGATTGCTGATCTAGCGTAACTACATTGTCATGGATTTGAAATGAATGTTATCGACAGCATGAAGCATTTCTGTGAAAGAATCGTACGCCATTTCTAGTTATAATGTTGAATCTGCTCCGCTGCGAATCTTACAAAAAGCATGAAACATACGCAGCATTTGGATGTCGTCTTTCCATTGCATACAAAAAAAAATAAAATTCCAGCAAATTGGTATGGAGTATTTTCAAGTAGTTTTTGGGTGGTGCCTGTTTGGTGTTGCTTTTATTTCCTTCCCCGCCTGAAAGTGATGGATGATGTTTGTTCCACTGCTAATCTAATAAATAACATGTGACTGATATTGCAATGCCATCCCAGCACCAGAAGTGAAACAACCGAATATGTTTGCGTGATTCCGAGTCTTTGTCTATGTGGGGAAATAAGCGGAATAGAAAGTCATTTTAGGCTTTATTCCCTGGCAGGGATTACGCTGCGCTGTTAATCAAACTAATCCCTGTTTATCTGAGCAAAATGCCTTGATTAAGAGACAGATTTGCAAGTCAAACACCAGAGCAGCAAATCAATTTCAAGCACGCTGACTGTGCTTACGCCAACAGTCGGATAAAACCCTCAGCACAATATTTATTTCAACAATAAAAGCCTCTTTATCCTGTAGGGTAACTTTTTGCTTTTATTTGGAACTCTTTGAAATTCTTGCAAAATAATCTTTCTATGATGCTTTGAGCACAGGCTTGCATCTTATTGCCTATTCTCATTCTTTTATTGTTCTTCTCTAGTAATGAAAACACAAAATATTTACTGTCTGGCGCACGTTTTGGCTGGCACGCCATCTTGGCAGGTACACTCGCTGAATCCTCTTTTTCTTCACTCCTTCTAACCTCTGTGTTTTTGAGATCACAATTGAGTAATTGAGTAATTGAAATCTATCAGTGTGGGAAAGCTTATGAAGCCATTTCTAAAGTGTTGGGACTCCAGCAAAGAAGAGTAAGAGCCATTATCCACAAAAGGCCAAAACATGGAAGAGTGGTGAACTTTCCCAGGAGGGGCCGGCCAACCAAAATGACCCCAGGAGCGCAGTGAGCGACTCATCCCAGAGGTCACAAAAGACCCCACAACAACATCAAAAGGACAGGCCTCACTTGCCTCAGTTAAGGACAGTATTCAGGACTGCACCTTAGGAAAGACACTGGGCAAAAACAGCTTGCATGGCAGAGTTCCAAGATGAAAAATACTGCTGAACAAAACAAAATTCAGACTAATCTCAATTTTGCCAGTAAACATCTTGATCATTCCCAAGCCCTTTGGGTTGAACTTTTAGGAAGGAGTGTGTCCCATGACATCTGACGTGAAAGTAACACCACATTTCAGAAAGAGAACATCATAGCAACAGTAAAATACGGTGGCGGTAGTGTGATGGTCTGGTGCTGTTTTACTGCTCCAAGACCTGGAAGACTTGCTGGGATAAATGGAAGCATGAAAACATCCTGAAGGAGAATGTCCGGCCATCTGTTGGTGACCTCAAGATGAAACAGATTTGGGTTGTGGAGCAGGACAATTATTCAAAACACACCAGCAAGTCCACCTCTGAACAGCTGAAGACTTTGGAGTCTGACCTGAATCCTATTGAGATGCGGAGGCATGACCTTAAAAAGGCGCTTCATGCTGGAAAAGCCTCCATTGTGACTGAATGACAACAATTCTGCAAAATTCCTCCCCAGCGCTGTAAGCGACTCACTGCAAGTTATCAAAAACGCTTGATTGCAGTTGATGCTGCTAAGGGTTATTAGCTTTAGGCTAACATCACTTTTCACACAGGGCCACGTAGCTTTGCTTTTTTCTCCCTTCATAATAAAGTTTGTGTGAAAGTGAGAGTTAAGCTAATGTGAATCTTTTGTGTGGCTATTTTTACGTAGTTGCTAAGTTGGCAGTGTGGGTCCCTCCTGCTACGTGGTCTTTTTCTCCGGCAGGTCTGGTGTGCATGACAGGTGAGTTAGGGTGCCACCTCCTGTACAGAGCAGGAATGACACATCTCATTATAAAATGGCATTATTTTTCTTGATATTTATGAGTTTATGCTCATAAAATTGCAACATTTTACCTATTAGATTATGAGATTTTCCTCTTAATATTTTGACTTCATTCTTGTAAAACTCTTGTTTTTTTTTCATTTCTGCAGCTGTTTTTAAAATTCATTTTCCAACCATTTCAACTTTTTTATTTTTTTGAATTTTCTGACTTTTTAAAAATGCCATTTTCTTTAATATTTCAAGCCTCTACTAGTAAAATGTAAAATGATCCTCATAATACAATGTTGTTCTTGTAAAGTAATAATTTGACTCGCAATTGTTGTTTGTCTTGTAAAAAAAGCTCTTTTTGTATTTCTGATGTTTCTTGTATTCATTTTCCAGCTACTTTAACTTCCTTGCAGTAATTGTTTTCTCATAAATATGACTTTTTTCATATTTTTTTCTAAATTCTAACAATGTTTTTTAATGATTCTATTCATTTCTAAATTGTAAAACATTTTCTAAATTATCCTATTTTATTCTCAATTGTAAATTTGAACACATTTTCTAAATTATTATATTTATTTTTAAACCTTTTCTAAATTATCCTATTTATTTCTCACTTCTAAATTGTCACACATTTTCTAAACTCACATTTATTTCTCAATTCTAAACTTTAACACATGTTCTAAATTATTCCATTTGTTCTTAAATTGTACATGTTTATTTCCAATTTCTTTTCTGCTGTTTTGTTTCCCTAATATTATGATATTTTAATGCTGTTTTTGGTATTAAATGCCGTTCTTTTTTCTCCTCTCGTAGAGAACATTACGTTACTTTCGTATGTTTGTTTCTCCCAATAGCCTGACTTTGAGTGAGGTGTGATTTTGCTGTTTGTTCGGCGAGGATGAAGTGGGAAGAGGACTTTGCTTCTCCTTTGAGTCTTTTAGTGGTTGAACAATCACGTCCGCCTCCATTTGCTCATTTCAGCTTTTCTTTCTTTGTCGCTTGAGGCTCGCTAGTCCACTTCCTGCATGAAAATCACTCACACGTACAATTTTATAATCAATGCCCACAGTAATAGGATTCCTCTGGCCACGGGCAATTAATACAGCCCCCCCCCCCCCCCAACCCCCGCCCCTTCTTGTGCTGATCTGAAAGCTACGAGACATTGGCTTCTCCTCATTTGCATATTTATTGCATTGGACTCAAATCTGGCGAGTGATTGATGTGGAGCCTGCCTCCTGAATTTTTAGCGGCCCATTATTATGACAGGGAGGGAGGGGGCCGCGGCACGTCAGTGTACTTTTGATTAAAGTTGAAGAGGACAGAATCCTAAGTGCCCCCCCCTCCCCGCAAGGCCAAGATGTGCGAGCGTGTTACAGCTATTGACAAGTCATTTGCTCACAAAAGTCGAGGCAGATACGCTTGTTAGCATTTTAATCGCTATGTTTCTTTCTTTCTCTCGCCAACCCACAACAAAGACACTGAATTGGCATCTGCGGCTACGCTAGCATCAGCGGCGGCGAGCGTTATTGACTTGGACAGTGAGGCTCCATGCTTTTAATGTGAAGGGACAACACATGACAACGTTTGATATCAAGTGATATCAATGTGAATTTGGATCTCGCTGCAGACAAATTCAGGAGAGACAAGAAGTCGCCGACTTTGTTGTTATTAATTGAGCCTTTTTCACGCTTTGGGGTTAAGCGCTAAATAAGCCAAAGTTAGGTCAGCTTGCACAGAAAATAGCAACTTAACGTATGGACCACCTAAGAACCAGTTCTGTTCTGGTGACCACAGGGAATTTATTTTCTCCCTTTTTTTCATTATTACATTTTTAAATTACAAAAAACAAACAGATACTTTTTGACATTTAAAAAATACTTCTTTTAAAATACCAGTTGCCTTTTTGGGCATGTTTTTCAATTCAGTTGCCAGTGCCTTATTTTGAAATACCGGTAAGTGATGACTTTTTTTGGCATGTAAAAAAATAGCAATACCGATTACTTTTTAAAACACCAATTACTTTTTTTTTCTGATACCAATAGGATTACCAATACCAATTACTTATTAATTAATAATTAATTACTGATGACTTTTTGTGGCATTCTATTTGACTGTTATTGTTAATGTGTTCCCAATTATCTTTTACAAATACCAATAAATGATTTTTTGGCATTATTTTCAGATTGCTTTTCCAGTAAGATTACTAATAAAAATCATTACATTTCTGTTTACAATTTTTTTTTTTAAGTGAAATATTTTTAACGGTTAAAAAGTTTTAACTTTCATATTGGCCGCGGTGAATGATGATAAAAATATTTAATGTGTAAATTCTATTCTTAATTTTTGACATTTTAAATTCCACCGTTTTGTCTTCTCCCAGCGCAGAGTTTGCTGGTTCGATCCCAACGCGGCAAGGGGGTATGGTAGATTGCTAGTTCAATCCTCCGATCATGCTGTAATCATTGAACTTATTGATGCGCACCAACATCCACATTCAGCCTGCATTTTCACTTTGCAACATTTGTAATTCCAGCATTTTGTCATCTCCCCAAGCTGAGGATCGCTGGTTCTATCCTGAACAGAATACCACACATTTCATTCTACATTTCATTGCATTCAACACCTCATTTCTCCGTTTGTACTTTGCCTTTCTTCTGCTTGGTGGAGAAATTAAAACAAAATACTGTACAGCGTTGCATTAAGGTGTCTTTTGCGTTTGAGTTTATAGGAAATCATTTGTATTTACTCGCAGTTACAGACTGGGCAGGTTGATGATTCTCTCATTTGCAGCCGAGCATGAAACCTTCTAGTGGGACAGCGTCAGAGTGTGTGTGTGTGAGATGGAGGGTGGCCCATCAGCAGGAGTGTTTCTGCCAAGTCTACACTCGTGCCACCCCCCATCGCTGGGAGGGGAGAGAAGTGGCACCACAGTTACAAATCTACACGGCCTATAAAAGCGTAAGTATGAAATATGAATACTGTAACACGTAAGCTGACTACACGAAGGCTCTGCTTGCGGCGTTTCGTTCTCACCCTGGCCGGTTGGCGTCGTCCTTCGGGCGCAGAGGGCAACTCCCTCGCACGCAGCATCGTAATGGTACGCACCCCATGCAGTAATGTCTGCTTGCATTTCAGTGGCTCAAAGATGGCCGCCGCACGGTCATTGACTGATTAAGGCAGTCGTCAACGGTAAGGCCACGTTTTAAAGAAATGGCGGTAGAGTGAAGCCGCGTGACGTGGCGAGGGGCGATGGTTGGACTTCCTGTGTGGTTTCCTTGCAAACGGAGAATTTAACATCCAAAATGACCAACATGTTGAGGCGAGGGTTGTGCGGGAAAAACAAAGTCGAGTCTAAAGGGGTGCATGTTTGCTGTTAACGAGACATTCATGGAGGTTCTACGGTACTAAAGTGCATTTCCTTCTGGCCCGGCCTTGCCCCATTTGGACCCCCCACCCCCCGCCCTTATCATTTCCGTAGCAAGCAACGACCCCCGCTAATAACTGTGATCTACGGCCGAAGACTCGCCACCTTGCTCGCTGACCTTTCCCACAATTCCTCTCTTTCTAAGTCAGGCTCTGGATGCTCCATCCTTCCTCTTATCCGCACCCCCCAAGCCCTCCGCCGCCGCCGCCGCCGCCGCCGCCGCACTCCTCCTACACGCATCTTGTCGACAGCTCGCCACACTCCACCGACTCCATGAATGTTAATGTGTGTGTGTGTGTGTTGGGGGGCGGGGTGTGTGTGCAGGCTACATCATGCTCTGCAATGCACGTCCACATGCTTTTTAAATACCATTTCCCATATCTGCTGACCAAACGCTTTCCCAAAAATCCCACCTTTTCCCATGGCAAACAATCAATCCCATCTTTCCACAAACTTCCGACTTCCACCATCTAAACAGTGCGCTATCGCGCTAAATGCTCGCATGCTAACAGTTACCACTGCTCCCATTTTAAGCCATTTTCATAAGTAGACATACTTTCATAAGTAAACACTTAGCACGTTAGTATGCTAACATTGGCCTACAAGCATTTTTTGCAGTTTTTGTAACTCAAAGAAACACTATGCTCTCATGCCAAGTGTTAACAGCTAATATTAGCATGCTAATATCACGCTAGTAGCATGCTAATATTAGCACAGTAACATGTTTTCGTTCATTTTCATTAGTTAACATTGGCAGACACCTAGCAATATTATGCTAAGTTTAACATCCTAATGTTAACATAGTAACATTTTAGCCGCTTTTATAGGTAGACACAAACATTTAGTGATTTTGGGTGTTAGCATGCTAACAATAGCATAGTAGCATTTCTTGACATTTTACTTGACATCAAGTAGAACTTATAGAAACACTTCTTGCTCTAATGTCAAGTGTTAACATGCTTATAGTAGCATTTTTTCATTCATTTTCATTGGCAGACACCTAGGTGCTATCATGCTAGGTGTTTGCAGCAGAAAATTAGCATTTTCTGCTGTTTTTATAGGTAGAAGTCATAAAAACACTTTGAGCTCTCATGCTAAGTGTTACAATGCCAATATTAACGTGCTAGCATTAGCATCATAGCGTTTTTATCAATTTCCATACCATTAACAGTGGGAGACACATAGTAATAAGTTAGGTTTAGCATGCTAAAAACATAATGGCATTTTTTGCAATTTTTATGAGTAAAACTCATGACAACACTTTGTGCTGTCATGCTAATTGTTAACATGCTAATATTAGCACATTAGCATGCTAACATTAGCATACTAGCATTTTTATCAATATTCATTAACATGAACATTGGCAGACACCTAGCATTAAGCTATGTTTAACATGCTAGCATTAGCATGCTGGCATTTTTTATGGTTTTTATAAGTAGAATTCATAAAAACAGTATTAGCAAGCTGATATTAGCACATTAGCATGCTAACACTAGCATACTATTTGTATTTATTTTCATTAGCATAAACATTGGCAGACACCTAGCTTTATTATGCTAGGTTTAACATGCTAGTATTAACATGTTAGCATGCTAACAGTTTTTAGCATTTTTTTGCTATTTATATAACAGAAAGAGAAACACAAGTGTAAGCATGCGGATATTAGCATGCTAACATTAGTATGCTGGTATTTTTATCCATTTTCATTAACAGTAACATTGGCAGACACCCAGTGTTTTCTGCTAGGTTTGACGTGCTAACATTTTAGCGGTTTTCATAGACTTATCTGAACAGCCCTGCGATTGACTGGCAACCAGTCCAGGGTGTATCACGCCTCTCGCCCGAAGTCAGCTGGGATAGGCTCCAGCATACCGCGGCGACCCTAATGAGGACAAGCGGTATAGAAAACGGATGGATGGATCTGCACAGTCGGTGCTATCGTGTTAGCTATCTTTCAGTCATTTGAAATTTCAGCAAATTCTGCCTCTTGTTTTGCTTTTCCTTCTCATTTTTATTTTTTTCTTCCCTCCATGTGTTGATTTAGCATATGCATTCAGACATTGCTATCTTGTAGTCTGTCTAGGGGCATGCCACCAAAAGTCCACATTTGCGGCGCAGACATGTTCCCGCTACCAGCAGGTGCTTCCAAGCCGTGTCGGTGTCAGCCCGTGTTTACCGAGCCCCGGCAGAATGACAATGCAGGCATTATGTGGCTGATGATCACCGGGTGTTCCAATCTTTGACCCCCCGTGACACATTTTAAACATGGATTGGGGATTAAGCCTGCGGTGCAGCTGTCTGACAGGGCGCCCCCCCAGGAGATCCGCCGCCCGACATCCTTCCCTGCAAAAACACTAGCAGCCTTTTTTACTCTCATGTGAAGTACGCTGCCTGCGCAGGGGACAGATGAATGAAACATTTCCCTTTCCATTTTCTATGCCGCCTATTCTCACTAAAGGATGCGGGGGCGTGCTGGAGCCGATCCCGGTCGGCTTCAGGCGAACATTACTCTTTATTTAACACTATTCTCTTTTTCTTCCTCATTTATTCGTCGACAAAGAAACAGCGGCGAGGCGTCTAAAAAAACAGCATCAGCAAAATCCCATAACATAACTTCCTTTGTGACAAATAAAGAAACACGTCAGGACGAAAAATATCAGAAAGGTAAAACAATGAAGAAAAATTATAAAGTAGCAAAAAATTGGTAAAAACAAATAGGCATAAGTTAGATGATGTGGCGATAACTTAAAAATAACCATTATTTTCTATTAAAAATGTTTTTTAAGTTGACTTTATTATTATATGTTTATTTTATACTACATAAAAATGACGTATAACATAAATAACAGGGATAAAATAGGAGTAAATTGTTAATAAAAAACATCGAGGCAAAATAAAAATGAAAAAAACCTTATTCCTTCGTATTAGTTTTTGATTGAACGTTTGCACTGTTAGTGTTATATATTTTATAATTATTTTGCATTATATTATCATGGTTTAAATATGTATACAGTAATAATAAGAAAGTAATTTGTGTATATAAATGAAACAACAGCCGATCGGTGATAATCAATGGACTAATAAATCAATTGTGTGACATCCAGCGGCATGAATTGTTTGTGTTTTCCCCGGTAGTCCAGACGATTCCGTCGTCAATATTTCTCCAGTTCCTTCATAAACTTCCACGTACGCTGGCGTACTCCGTGTAAGTGGTAGATTGCGGCCATGGATGCAAATGATTAACGACAATTTGATCAACCCTTCCTTCAAACGACAACGCTTGATCTGCCACGCCCCCTATTGTGGGCCGTCGAAAGGTTTTGTGCGAGTCGGCCAAACAATCCGATTTCCTGCACCCCAAGAAAGTGAATGTGCATTTTGTGCGTGATGAGAAAGAATTAGGCGGCCGAGTTCGCCGCCACAAATGAGCAAAAGCCTGTGGGAGACGAGGCAACACGCGTTTCCAATTATAGCAGCAAATGACTTTCTTCTTTTTGCTGCTCTTGTAATTGTTGTGGGTATTGAGCACGTGCAACTCAATTTGTGCTCCATATTTGTTGCCGGCTTGATAACAAAGTTGACGGAGCCGGGGGGATGATCTAAACGGCAGGCAGGGAGAAGAATGAAATAAATAAAAGGGCGAGATAACTCCCCCAGTATTTGTTTGATCCGTCTCATCCTTCTTAAGACTGTTGAAGTTTAAAATGCAGACGGGGGGGCTGAGGAATGCAGAGGATATCATTGCGGCGTCATCGGGAAACGTCTCGCGAGTGTAATCAATTGAATGAGGCTTTCAGGGACCATCCTGGACAAAAACAAAAAGGCTTCAACATTAATTGGGTTAAACTTTATTCGGATTGCAAAAGTACAACCAGTACAACCAGCACAACCAGCCACTTCACCTGTCACTGCAGGAAAATTCAGTTTAAAAAGGCACAGCGAGGAGCAGAAGCGACTTTCACGCGACTCGTTCGACACCTCAAGGAAAATTTTGGCCATCGTCCTCAATCCTTTTGTGGGGCGCGAACACTCGTCTCTCATTTCTGTGCCTTCTAAAGACATAAAAAAGAGGCAGCTAATGAATGCACGTAATGGGACACACCCATTCCACCAAGAAAGGCCGCGATTAAAGCACGTCCAACAAGGAATTATGGGTAATTGTCTAGGAGAGACATAATCAGTCAATAAAGCAAAATTTCCATAAGTCAAGTACAAAGTTGAAATAAAAGGTTAATTACGTGAGTCATTGATCGGAGACAATCTCATATATTTATTTATTTTGGGTGGGGGGGCAAGAAAATAGAAGAAATGAATGGTAACATGAATTGTGCGTGTGGTACCAGTACCATTTCCTCTTCACAGAGAGCGTGGCAATGCAGACAGCAAAGTGGAATAAAGTGCATGTGGAGTCGAACAAAAGGGACAGCGGCAGGTTTGGGTTCAATGCCGGGAAGCAGGCGGGGTTCAAAAAAACTCCTTTTGTGCTTCCTGCTGGGCTCTTCTGTCCAAACTTGTTTATTTTTTTGACTGTTTTTTCCGTGCTCAGTAACAACTAGTGCCCGTGTTGGCAGTTCAAATGACCTTTTCTCACCAAAGCTGCTGCCATTGCCAAAATACTATCTTGTCAGTACCTTCTTTGTCCAACCCATACCAATAACGTCCTCAAGACCGACATACCCATCAGCTTGTTTTTTTTACATTTTGATGGAAGTGTAGTTTGTGCACACCAGGAGGTATGAAATGAGCATTAGTTGATTAGTCCTAATGAAATATCATAACATTACTACTACCACAACCTCACTATCAGGAGAACCAGAATATAGAAGGGGAGGAGCCACGTGGAGTGGCCCAGCAAGGTGCACTATATTCGGGCACACGCTCCGAGCAGCCGTCTCTGGCAAATCTTTTCTGCTGTTTCAGTACTTGATCGGTTTTTTTTTTTTGCCCTCATCGCAGAGCATTTGGTACAACGTACAAAAATGTACTTGATATTTAGTGTCAACAAATTCAGTGCAAATAATGTTGATGTTTCAAAACTCGCACATACACATCCATTGTTTGCAAGACCCATGTCCCGTGACTATGCACGTCAAACCTGATTGGCTGATAGATTGAGGAAGTGTCATTGTCACTTTGGCAACATGACGTTTATATGCAACACTTTTATCGCTTTTAAAATTGTATTTTAGAAAACTGAATTTTGAAACTCAAATTTTTTAATTCATTGACATTTTCAGCATAAAAGCATCCAAATTCAAATGCAAAAAACTGAGATGCATAAATTGCGTGCGTTTGTTAGTATAGAGTGAAATGAACTTTCACATTTGACACGGTTATAGCATGTTTGGGCTAAGTATCTTTACCAAAGACAGTCTTAGGAGGACGGAGGATTGACCCAGCAAGCGCCACCCACCCCCACCTTGAGCTATGCCACCCCGGTACCATCATCACGTTCAACTTGTCACCACCTCTGATGGATTTTTTTTGCAATGCAGAAAATGCTGAGCTACCAAACTTGGTAGAAGCACCGTCGACGATTCGCAAAAAAAAAAAAAAAAAAGTCAGGTACGAGAGGATCCTGGCCGACGATTCATCAGTACCCCGCTGGGCGCCTTCACGCTGGCTCCTCTCCTCCTCACCTTCTACTGTGCTTGGGTCTGAGCGCTACGAGGAGGCGGAGGTCTCCATGGTGGACAGAATGCGCACCACCTCGGCTCGCTGTGTGGGTGAGATGTGCTGGGTCATGTGCACGATGGAGTCCATGGCCACCTCCGGGTTGGCTTGCACCAGGCTGGGGGCGAGAGACGGGGGGGTGGTAAAAGGAGGCGCGTGAGCGGAGTGATATTGTATCGCCGTGGCGGGATGGGGATTCAAATCACCTGCGGATGCGCTTGAGGATGTGATCCCGGCGAATGTACTTGATGTTCTCGTCAATGATGGACCTGGCGCCCTCGTCTTCGGCCAGCTGCCTCTCGAGCCACCCCACCACCTCTTCGTTGTTGTCCCACAAGTACGCCTGCGTGATGGCGTGGTCACGTAAGACGCAACAGAAGAAGCGATACGGTACACACAGGCGTCTTGTTGATTTGGGCCTGATAGGAATATTAATATTCATGTCTGATCCCAAACAAAGGCAGCTTGGAGGAGCTTAGCAAAGATTTGGGGGCAGAGGGGCGTAACAGGCCCCCTTGCTTTATACGAAGAGCCCTGCTTGAGGTCCGGCAGAACACCCAATGCCCTTATTAATCATTTTTAATCTGTGTGCTTTTAATTAAGAGCCAGCATGTTGCTCTCCTATCTGCACTGCCAGGGCTGTGATTCATTGTGGCTTAAAACCCTCGCTTCTGATTGGACGACACGGCGCCTCTCCGCTCCTCTGAGGACAACGTTCATTCTGAAGGAACCTTAATCAACTTTCATAAAATCTCTTTTGACAATACACAGTAATCGCTGTTTTGCAAAAATGTGTTCATTAATAAATGATCACTGTTTTGTGCTTGAATATGGCCTTTTAGTAAGAAAATACATGCATATTTAAGAAAATTATACGTACTCTAGGCCAAAGGGAAGCATTTACGCATAAACGTGGCTAAATGACGTAAAATACAAACGTAGGGCAGAAGAAGCATTGTACTTGAGAATGTAGTATTCTATATCGGCCACTAGGTGTCGTTGTTTTAGCGGGACAGACAACTCCTCGCTAAGGTTCCCTAGGGAACACATTTACCGTGACACTGCTCAAGCAAGAGCTACATGTCTTATTTACTCTAATTTTGTCGACTGTATTGGCTAATGCAAGTGTAAAGCCATTTAAAGCCGCCAGGAAGTACGCTGGGAAGGAAATGTGTCATCTTATTTATGTCTCATTTTATACTATATTGGCTAATACAAATGTACAAATGTAAAGGTGAACTTATGGGTATTATTTCCGTTGCAAAAGCTTTGTCTCCAAAAAACCAATACAATTTTCCCTGAATTAATATTCAATGTGGAGATTCATTTATTTTGACTACTATATTTTACTACTATTTTTAATATTTTTTCCAAGATATCTATGTCATGTTACAGCTTTTCTCTTGAAAATATTGTTTTGTAAAAGTAAGTATTTTTTTGCCCAAAATTTAATTTTATTCTTGTAAAATTGCAAATTTGCAAGTTAAAAACCTTTTATTCTAGTGAAAGGACAAGTATTTCCTTGTAAAAATGACTTTCTTGATTTCAAACCATTTTTTTTTAACACTGAATTTTAAGATGAAGTCTATTATATTGGGTAATAGAAGTGTCAAGGTGCATATAGGGATGTTATTTCATGACTTGAGGGCTCTAATGATGTTGAAAATCATATTTGTAAGGTTGTAAACAGGTTTTTATACCAAAATATTTGATTTATAAATAAGAAATCCATTGCGGAAATTCACTTATCACGGTGGTCTTGAACCAATGAACCGATTAATAAACGAGGGTATCACTGTAATCACATGTGGTCTACTGTGGAACCTTGGTTAGTGTCCTTAATCCATTCCAGAAGGCCCGACTGTAACCAAAACAATAAATTTTTCCATAAGAAAATCATAATCCGAAGAATCCGTTCCAGAATCCCAAAAAAACATTCTTATAGTTTGACATGCAGAGAAAATGTAAAAAATAAATGAGTAATGAAACGAGTAATGAGTATTTAAGGTCACTTTTACTGAAGACAGGCTTGTTGACAAAGACACCACCTTGCTGATGTACTTCCTGAGTTCAATAATGTCTCTCACTTTTGATTGCAGCAGCAAAATAAGGCAAAATGGAGCCAAAAAAAAGTGGCAGCATTTGGATAAGGAAGGTGAGAAAGAAATAACTCACAGCAAAACAGGAAGGTAGTGTGGCTGCCACACGTAGCCTTTGGAAACAATTCTGTCCATAGCGAAAGTAAAAGTAACCTTCCATGTTTTCAGACTGGTGGCGTAAAGGACATATTGCACGCTAACCAAGGCCAAACGCTGGTGCAAAATGTCGATGCTAACATGTGACGCGATGTTTGCGCCGTATTGGCCCTGCAGCCTAAAGATGGGTGGGGGTTACCTTGACGGCGCCTTCCGCCTCAACGAACCAACGGCGCAGCATTGCCTGGCTCTGCCCGTCCGTCAGCTCGCTGTTCGCTTCCTGGATCTTGCGCTTCACCATGTCCTCCAGCAGGAGGCGCCGCAGACGCCAGTAGAAAAAACTACGGGACGTCTGCCACTCGAGGATATCCTGAGAGGGGAAAAGGACGGACATTGTGTCAAAAGATGGATGAGGACATGCACCTAATTTGATGCAATGTAAAAGCAAAGAATGGAAATGTGATGATTATCTTCATTCATGGTATTCATCGTGGCGCTCCGGGGTTAGCATGTTTACGAAGCAACACCGCGCCCACGAGCAAAGCCTGCACGAGCTGAGCTTTTCAAACCCACAAAACAACGAGGACGAACTTCACACTAAGACTCCTCCCACGTGGCTGCCACGCCTTCAACGCGTTGCAAATCCAAACGCTCACCGTGATGACGCCCTTCTCTTGCATGCGGCCCGGGGTGTCGTGGAGGTCTGCAAACTGCACTGCCACCTGGTGGTAGATGGGCAGCAGAAACTCTTCCCGCTCTTTCAGCTTGGTCTCCAGATCTTTGCGATCAGCCGGGCTCAACTCCGGAGTCCCTTTATGTGAAAGAGGAGGAAGAGTGTTACTGCGTGTAGTTTTTTATGGTAATGGTTTGATTTATTTTCAACATGCATGCATGTACACCGAATTACACCCTAACCCTAACTTCACAATCCACACTTCCAAAAAGGAGCAGGAAGAAGCAAAGCTGATTCAGTTCAACCCATTTCTTCACTTGCTTCTTGCTTTCAACACTTACCCTTTTTTTTTCTTAACATGTTGACATTTGCGTGCCCAGAAAGATCCCCTACTGGGTCCGCAAAACCTTCAAACCGATTCTAATTCATTTCATTCATATGTTTTCCAAAATCTTTTTTGTCTTCGGCTTCTAGAAGTAACGGTTTGGGGAAACACCCACGCTAGCAGCTAAGACAGAGTAAGCTGAACGTTACAGTTGCAGAAATCTCAAGTGATTTTCCACAACTAGGGAGCTGCAAATTATTTGCCCATTCATGTTGAAGAAAATGTGAAATTACAGTAAATGTGAGAATTATTATTATTATTTTTTAAATAAATGCAATTTCATTCTTATACAACTGGTTAAAAATGTATATATTAAAAAAACAATAAAAAACCCCTGTGAAAGGTAAATTATTTCCTTTCAAAAATGGCTTATTGACAATTGAGTTTGACAATTAACATTTTTATGGTTATTTTTTACTTTGAATATAATATTTGTGAAAAAAAGCCTTTTTTCCTTGAAAAAATGTCTTTATTGATGTAAAAGCAGTGCTTTTTAGTTTTTTATTTTATCGACTTTATTCTTGTAAAACTAAAAATGTACGCAAAACCACGCCAAATGTGGCATTGTAACAGGACTACTATTTATTTTTTAAACCTTATTCTAGTAGAATCAAGACTTTTCTTTTTTTTAAATTGAGTTACAAGATTCAGACAGAATGTTGAAATGTATAAAATGTTACACAATGACAGAGGATCGAACCAGCAACAGTTTGTAAATGATTTTTCCACCAGTAGGGGCGCCAAAGACATTGCATGTTCGTTTTCAATAGGAAAATATGAAATTACATTAAATGTGGAAGTTGAGTTGAACATTTTGACGTGAAACTGTTTGAACGGGTGGACAAAAAAAGTAAGAGGAATGGGAAGAGATGGAAGAATAAGTACGTGAAAGATGGTGTGGAGAATCTTCTTAGCGCTCACACGAATATACAGTGAGTTGCAAAATGCAGCGGTTAGCTGGGCTTAGCTAACTGCGCTTTACTTAGCGTTAGCGCCAGCAGCCCCCAAGGTGTTGTCACTAAAAGACTGATTTCTGTCAATTCCAATCTGCTCGCTCTCAAAGCCTCCTCTATAACGCTTCAGCGCTCGGCCCAAAGCACCAAACGACACAGCGTTGGAGGGAAATCGATAGGCAGCGGCGGGAGACGGGAGAGCCGGCGATTGATCTGAGGCGCCTGTGATTGACACGTCTCCCAGGAGAGCACGGTGAAGATGATGCTATCAGCACCAGATAAAGAAGGGTGAAGGCACTCCCTCACCTCCCCTCCCTGACATGGGATGGGGGGGGGGGACTACAAATGAAGAAAGGAAGATGGTGACTAACCCAATCTTTCAGCCAAGCTGGTGTAAACTGGATCTACTCGTCTCATGGTCTTCACCAGGTCCTTCCTTCTAAACTTGATCTCCACCGTGCCCTCAGGCTCCAGCACGCCGCCCCTGAACACAACAACAACTTTCAGTGGAACAAACACACGCAGATCTTTCCATCCTCTCTTTCCACCCAACCCACCGGCTGTCCTTGTCGGCGTACATCTCCATGTGACGAGGGTTGATGGTGGAGTCTATGACCACCCAGGAGCCCCCCCTG
This sequence comes from Oostethus manadensis, assembly GCA_024372805.1. NCBI lineage: Eukaryota > Metazoa > Chordata > Actinopteri > Syngnathiformes > Syngnathidae > Oostethus > Oostethus manadensis. Next base: position 297,998 of record QODF01000057.1, read on the forward strand.
AGCTCTGCCTGCGGGGGGATGTAAACCAAGACGGGCTGCTTGTAATCCCGCAGCCCGTCCACAATGTAGGCCCCGAACTTCAGCACCTGGTCGTACATATCTGATGAGGACAAGTTTAAAAATGACATCCATGCTGGAAATCTACCGCTCTGTCCGAAAAAGATGAACTTTTACATTCATTTCTATTTATATGCCAGTTATTTTAATATTATTATTGTTGTTATTATTATTATTATTGTTATTATTATTATTGTTATTATTATAAAAAATGGCATCCATGCTGGAAATCTATCGCTCCGTCAGAAAAAAAGAAATATTTTTTTTTACATTCATTTCTATTTATATGCCAGTTCTATTATTATTACTATTATTGCTACTGTTATTATTATAAAAAATGGCAACCATGCTGGAAATCTACTGCTCTGTCTGAAAATGACGCATTTTTACTTTCATTTCTATTTACTGTACATGCCAGATCTGTTATTATGATTATTATTATTATTACAAATGAGATCCATGCTGGAAATCTACCACTCCAAGCGAGGAAGATGAATTTTTACATTAATTTCTATTTATATGATAGTTCTACTATTATTATTGTTGTTGTTATTATTATAAAAAATGAGATCCATGCTGAAAATCTACCACTCCATCCGAGGAAGATACATTTTTACATTCATTTATTTTTATATGCCATTTGTATTTTATTATTATTATTATTATTATTATTATTATTATTATTTAAAAAATACGATGCATGCTGGAAGATAAATTTTTACATTCGTTTCTATTTGCTGTATATGCCAGTTCTATTACTATTCAAAATGAAATAAGGTGAACTTGTCATTCATTTCTATTTACGGTATATGCCAGGTCTACGATTGTTATTATTTATAAGGTCTGTCAAAAGTAACATATTCATTGATGTCACATTTTCATTTTCAATTCATTTCAGACATGGTTCCAAATGGTGAATAATCCCGATTAATTATTTGAATGAATTAAATTGATGAGACACGTGCTGGGGTTCTTGGCACGGTATGGGCTGAGTAGACGTTCGTGACACACCTTTCATTCCTCCAGAAAACCCCCTCCAGTTGGCAAACACAAAGAGAGGCAGCCCCTCCCTGTTCAGGTCCTTAATAGCCTGAGCGGTTTTGAAAGCGGAATCAGGGAACCACACCTGGCCTGCCTGCTGGATGATCTAAACACACATAAGGACATTAGAACCACAGAGACACTGGAGACACTTGGCTCATGCTTGAGTGTATGCGGCGAGTGACCCGCCTGACCTTGGCCTCCGAGTCCAAATTGGCTGGATCGGCTGGGATTGACAGCTCCACGGAGCGTGTTTCCACAGCAACAACGCCGGTAGGTATCCCACCCAGCCTGTGGAAACACAGCATTCAGCAGCAGCGACGACACTCCAAAGGTGGTTGCTTTTCATTTGGGTTCTTACCGCGCTCGGCCGACCACCACACTCTGAGCCCACGGCTGCATCATCTCCATGAACGAGCCATGGTCGAAGAACCCACTCTGCCAGGAGCCTTTTGGGCCTTCATGTGCATAAACAATAGGGTTTAATTCTGCTGTATTAGTAATACAGCACAGTGTGTGTGTGTGTGTGTGTGTGTGTGTGTGCGCGTGCACAGGAAACATGATGGATGACGGCACAAAAAGGCTTGAGAAACACGCCACGCTACTACCGGGTTACCGTTCAATTACGCCTCGTCACTCATCACGCCCACAGACATGTACCGCTGCGGGCACAATCCCGACATGTCTGAAGTCCGGGCCTATAATTACACTGATAGCGGACCTGTTCAGTCCTGGCCCGCACTGCTGAAAGACATCCACATCCATTTTGGTGTTATCTTCATCTAGTCTTTCACGGCATGCTTGGAGACCTCACGCTTTCTCCACAGAGTCGCTCTGGGAAATGATCATGATGATTTATTTGGGTAGCTACTACATAGAAATGGAATCTTTGCCACTCGATTGTTTTGCATGTGAAACTTCTTTTTGTCTGTAGATTGATTTTCATGTGCATGCTGATATACTAAAAAGTTTCTCCATGTGTATCATCGTCATCACAGATATGAACACTCACTCTGGCTGGGACGCCCCGCTAACATCCATCGGGGGTCATAGGGCGCCTTCGTCGGCACGAATTCCACAAGTCGGTCGATGGGATCCTTGGCGCTCACAATGGGCACCGGGCTGAACTTGCACTGCACCAAAAAGCAATACAGGAAATCACATCAGCTTTTCTTCTCGTAATGTTTTCAACAGATGCCCATTATGTCGTAATAAAAATTTGCATAACTATAAAAATTATAACTCTAGTTTGGTTTCTCATAATATTATGCTTAAGAACTTTTTTATTTGATATTTGAACTCTTTGCTAGTAAAATGAAATTTCTGTCCTATATTTGGCGTTTCTTTGACTTTTTTCCCAGTAATTTTTTTTCTCTTCATATTTCGACTTCAATCTCGTAAAATTACATCTGTTTTTTCCATTTCTGCTATCGACTATGTCAACTTGCTTCTTGAAATCCTTTTTTGTAATACTTTGACCGTTAAACCATAATATTAGAAATTTTTCCCCAAGCAAAAAAATGATAATAGTTTTGTTTTTCATAACCATACGACTTTTAAAATAACACATTTTTCATTTGATATTACAATTCAATGCAACTAAAATTACATTTTCCTCAATATAAATGCAATCTCATAAAAAGATTAAATTAAATAATCTGTTTTTTCCCCACGTGTTTTTTCTGTTTTAAATGTTCCAACTATTTGAAGTTTGCTCTTGTAAATTTTCTCTTAGTAATTATTCCAATTTATTTTGATATTTATTCTTGTTACATACTATATACTACCAAAATGATGTTTTTCCTCTCATAAAGTTAGTTTTCTCGTTAATTCATATTTTTGAAATGTGCCACGGGTCACAAATGGCCCTGGGGCGGCACTTTGGACTCCCCTGGCTGAGATCTTACCTTGGGCATGTAAGACAGCCACTGCAGGAGGGTGAAGACTCCCTCAAAGTCATCGCAAACAGTGCTGTGGGTCACACCGTTGTTGTGCATGATTTGAATTCCACCAAGTTGGTTATTCGATGTGTAAACTTCTCTGCCCAGCACCTTGTGGAAGACACAACATGAGTGGACGACTTAGCTCTTTTTCTTGTTGGTTACAGATAAACCAGCTCTCACACACACACACACACACACACACACCAGTGTGACCTCAATCATGTACAAATAAGTCATTTTCCCCCAATTGGACCTTCACTGCCCCTGTTTGAGCGCCCTCTGATGGTGGAAAAACCATAGAAAGATAAAGCAAGTTTTTTTTCATATATACATTTAGACTACTGTATCTGCAGTGATGGCAAAAACTCTAACCCCCAGCAAAGCTTATTTTCATAAGCGGGCTGGAACAGGTGGCGAGGTCCTGACATGGCTCAGTTAAAAAAATCATTGGGGCTCACCGCTGCCTAGCCTCAGCGTTCACCTTTTCAGCCATCATTTACTTTCTTTATTACCATTAATGGTTATGTATCTGGCTACAAATCTAGGGCGCTCTCCTAAAGCTGTCAGGAAAGCCTGCAGCCCCAAGAAACATTGCAGTCACCTTGACACACACAAAGCCCCTGAGCCTCCGGCCATCGCAGCATCATTAAGATTCCGAGGCGCAGAGGCGGGTAGGGGAGGGGATGGAGGAGAGAGAAGAGGGAGGCCCAGCGGATGGAGGAGCTCATCGGGGCATTTGCGCTAGTAGTTACTATCCAGAGCCCATGAAAATATGGCAGCGTTTCTAGAGGCTAATTAAATATGATCTCGGGGTGGCAGCCTCCTGCTCTCAATTAACTTTCAGTTAATAGCCAGAAAGTCACATGACCAACAGAGGGAGGGGAAAAAATGCTACTTTTACACTACGAGCCTAAATATCATAAACAACTAAGGCTTGTGCAGAGTGATGACACAGTAGATGCACCATGCATGCGCCATTTGCATCATTTCTCACCGTGCCGCCTGTCCATTCATTTGAATATGATTACGCTGACAAGGAAGGATGAAGAAGTAGTCAAGCGCGCGCACACACATCACACAAACAACAAGCAGAAGAGCCGCCTCAGCAGAACAAGCATTGTAATGTGAAGCAAATAGCATGGATATCCTGCAGCAATTCTAATTTCCCAAAATGTGTTTTTAGGTAACCATGACAATGACATTCTGTAAGCGGTCAAACGGTTACTGCATCCCTCCGCTGAGATTCTGTATTAGTGTGCTTAGATAGATCAAATATTCAGCGTGACAATCCGCTGCACGACAAACGGGTGAGCATAGGCACAGACACGTCCATCTCACGTCCAATAGATTTGATAATAAGAGTGTAAAGGTGACTATAGGGTTGTTATTTCATTTCTAGAGGGCTCTAATAATGTAACACTGTATTTAGGTCATCATGAACTTTTTATTTTTATTCTCTTTTTATGTCTACTATAAACCATGTTTAGAAGGATGTAAAGAGGTTTTTATGCTCCAGCTACAGAAATATTGAAGGTCTTGCGTGACAGATGACTGTAATTTCAGTATTTCTTTTGTCTAAGGTGTGTTCATACCTTGTTGAGGGCTCCAGCTCCAGTGAGAATGATGTGTGAGTTATCCACTTGGATGGTTCTCTGCCCAAGTCTCACCAGATAGGCTCCGATCCCGATGGCTCGGCACGTCACCTTTTCAAGCAAACAATCAAGGTTGAGGCTTCTTGACGCTGCCGCTAGAAGGTATTTGTATTTTGCACATACACACACACGCACACACACACACCCACCCATGTGTGCTCTTACCAGGTTCATGGTGATGATCTCCTCATAAGCCAGGGAGGATTCTCCAGCAATCATGCCAGAACCTCTAAGATTCTCCACACCCAGCCCCTCATCCTTCCCGATGATGTCGGTGATCTTGTACCTGCCAATAAGACACATGGCCTCACCCCGCACTCTTTCTCAGGCAACATGCATACTTGAATGATCCAACAATAGCTTTTGTAATCCTTGCCTTGCGCCGGGAGGCAATCTAAAGACGTACCTGGATTCTCCCTTGTCCTCCACGTGTTCACAGTGCACAGAGTTCAGCGCTGAGACCTTTTTATAATCCTGAGGTGTGAGGTAGAGATACTTGAAGCCCTGCAGGGGAACGTAGAGGAGACATGGTACAACATTAATTATACTGGTCCTGGACTTTGATTTGTTCCAGACATGCTGGAAGTTTGCTGTAGACTGAAAAGACTGAAAACTAGCTATTTTTCCTGCCAGCAAAAGTGGTAGGTTCCCTTCGGCCACCCTGGTGTGTGCAGCGCTAACTGCTGGTTGTGTATACAAGGGGCTATCTATAAATTAGTATTGCGTTGAAGAGAGTTTGTTAAAAGAATGGCATAGCACAAATTGATCTCTGACCATGTCCAAGGATTAGTCCTTCCCTAAAAGTATTTTGCATGCTGATTTTTCCCAATTTGATCTTTAATTGTATTTTTTTTTTAGATTATGGACCAGACTGGCAGAGGTTTGTTACAAAAGCCAACCAATACTGTTGCTCATGTTGTGTTAATTCATACTAATTCATAGTATTAATTCATAGTAAATTCATAGTAAATTCATAGTAAAATACTTTGCTTGCATTATTTTTAATCCGTTGAAGCGCTATTTCATATTCAATTCCAAAATTCATGTTTAAAATTCATGATAGGAAGCCAAAACATGAGAATTGGGACACCTGTAATTGTTATTGTTCTTATCACTGTCATTATGATTATTTATTGTCATTATTTGTATTATTGTTTTTTGGCGGTGTATATGTGTGCCTTCTATTTGTGATTGTTTTAGGTGGATTTTTATCTTTTCAGGTGTTGTAGAGCTGGACTGGGTTGGAGGGTCTTTCCTTTGTTAATTAGATACATTTGATATTTAAAAAAATCAACAATCAAAGAAAAACTTTGTCTTGGATTTTTTTCATGTTCTTTTCACCTCTAATTACAGCCTACACAGGCAAAACCTATTCTACCCAATGTGAAAGTGAGCATAGACATTGGAATGTGAAATCCAAACGTTGTCAGCAACGAGTTGGACAGCACTGTGCCGCTAACGAGCGCCGCATGAGACTCGGTTTGCTGACCTTGTAGGGGTCGTCTGGGTCTTGCCACGCCACGTGGAACATGTGTCGGATTTCCTCTGCCAGTCCGATGCGTGCCCCGCTGTTGGCTGCAATGTAGATCCGTGGGATGCCACTCTCCCGCGCCATCTCCGAGGCTCGCAGGAACAGCACGTCCTCCTGGGGCCCGAATGAGCCGATCTTGTGCGTGATGTCGTTGCTGATGACGATGATCTCACGTCCTGCAGGGTATTCTGGCGTACGCAGGGTCATCCGCCATGCCACCATGCCGATCTAGATTACGACAACAACAAAAGGGAAATGGAGGCAACGTAGAGAATGACTATTTGCCTAACAAATGTGATGGATGGTTTTATTTCACAACAAACCTCATTGCCGCCTGGCAGTCGGTTCATTTGCACCAGCTGACCTTGAGCATCAAGGACCAACTCGGTGAAGGTCAGCAGCTCAGAGGGAAGAGGGCATTTGGGCACAAAAGTGTGGGTTTGGCTTGAATGCCACAGCTTTTTCAAAGCCTAAATAAAGAGACCTGCGTCAGTCATGTCAATCTCATCCATTGGTTGAATTGTACATGTCATTTTTGGACTGTACCTGTCTGAACATTTCCGGAAAGTCGTAGACGTACGTGGTGCCCAGAGATTGTGCCTGAAAGCGTTTTGACTGCAGCAGGTCCTTGGTGACGTAGGGCGTGTTGATGAGCATGCCATGCAAGGGACCCTGCTTGTCTCCATATGCCTGGAACATGATCTGCACACCGAGGGAGGGGGTGTCTTTACAAATACACCAGCTTCAATGAGCATCTGGACATGCAGGTGATGATTTGATGTTCAAAGTAATTATTATTATTAGGGGTGCAGGATAATTATTGACCAATATGAGGGACTAATGATGTCATACCGATAAAGTCATGAAATATTTCTCACCCATGACTAGTACATAGAATAGAAAAAAAATTATGATTTTTCTCTTACAAAATGCAACAATTGATCTCGATCAGGGGTGTCCAAACTTTTTCCACCGAGTGCTGAAAAATCTAAGGATGCCACGTTTACATTTTTTAACCAATCCAAGTAGACACGCTAAGTAACACTTTTTTTTGCTTTTATTTTTAAAAATATTTAAACTTTCTACTAGTCCATTTTTTCTCTCTCGTTATATTATAACTTTATTCTCATATTTGACATTTTCTTCTTATCGTTCCCATCTTGCTGTAATTGTGTTATTTTGTGATCGAGTGATTGAGTTCATAATGACATTCTTGGAGAGCTGCTTGAAACCTAAATTTCTCTTGGAGATTAATAAAGTATCGCTCTATCGTAATATTTTGACTTTTTCTCCAACTTAATCTTCCAAAGATTCCAACCTTTTGTTTTGTTTGTCTCTCATACTCTTTTCCTTTCACTTTTCAACTTTATGCAATTTTATCCTCTTATTATTTATTTATTATTTACTTGACTTTAATATTTTGTCTTTGTTCTTGTAAAATTGCTGTTTTCACTCGCCCATTTTTGCTGTTTTTTCTCTCTCCCATTTTCTTATTGAATTGTGATTTTAGAAGACGCCGAGGACTAATTAAAAAACAACGCTGCGGGCTGTAAATGGGCCCCTGGCTGCACTTTGGACACTCCTGGTCTAGGTATATTTGCTGTTTAATGGATGTGGTGCTGAAAAGGTGGGGCGATGACTAGAAGCAGGACATATAAACTTACCTAATCGGCTGAAGGGAAAAGCACATATTACTAGAATGAACTGTCACAAAAGCAAGGTGCTGGACAACATACTGGAGCTCATCTCCATCCCTCATTATCACGCTTAAATAGTTCCGGACCCGACCGCGTTTGATGAATATCCAAGAAATACGATTACTTTTTATGAATGAAATATTAGCCTAATTAGAACATATAACGCGGTCTACAACCTTCTAAATACGCTTCTTTCTACATCCTTTTTTACTACTTACTGTTATTAGAGCCTTTTAATTATGAAATAACACCCCTACAGTCACCTTTACACTCCTATTACTATATACAGCAGACATAATAAGAGGAAAATAAGACAGAATATAGACTCACACGGTACGGTTTTTAACATTATTAGAACCCTCTGGACATAAAATTACACCTCTACGGTGACCTTGACACTCCTATTACACAGTATAGTAGAGATAATAAAAGAAAATAAGACATATAAGACATGATATAGATCTACACATTACAGATTTAACATTATTAGAATTCCTTATATTAAAATTTTAGTTCCTTTAGCCATTTTTATGCTTAAAAATGCTTAATTTAGGCAAAAATATGTACCATTTGCTTAATAGTGGATATTTTTGAACTAATAAAAGACCATGTGCGACCCAAAAAGAGCAATATTTTAATAAGTTTTAAATTTTTGAAAATCACAGAGTGAAGCCGCAAAATTGTTAGCGCATGTGGCGAAGGAATACTGTACACATCAAAACCAAGAATGTTCTGCTGTAAAAAAAGCTCAACCACAGTGGCTGTGAAATCTCAGCTTGAAAGATGAGGCATCCGGGGTGAAGCAGAAGCGCTTTGCCTGTGACTATTAAGCTTGCGGATGCAATGGAAAATGTGTGAGTGCCCCACCTGGCGGTCTTTGGGCCCCACCTGTCCCGTTCGGGAGTCAGTGACCTCCTTGTAGAGGCTGATGTCCAGATAGTAACCCGATTCATTGGTGAGGAACAGCCGGATGGGGATTTGCTTTCCTGTGGGAGTCAAGCGGATGTTGATTTTCAGCTCGGCCTGCAGGACGCGCAGCTTCCACAGACGGCTGCCGTAACGCATCACCATGGAACGCACAGACTCCTCAATCTGGTAATGGAGGCAGATGACTTTGATATACTGCTGTGAAGCTTGCCGTGTAACTGCTAGCAGAATTTGGCGTCCGGTACCTTGGAAGGGTCCATGATGACGGTGGGTACAAAATTGAGGAAGATGTGGTTGCAGTCAGTTCTTACAGTTGTGTTGTTGAAAGCCACCTCCAGCTCATCCATGGCCTCCAGAAGCAAACGCTCAGCCTCGTTGTGAAGGTACTCAAAGGAGGCCTCCTGGTGATGAAAAACGCAAACCAGTGAAAAGCAGTTACCATCAGGCATGTCGGAAATTGGCAAAAAATATGACATATGAGTTCCTATTGGTACCGTTTTTTCTGCCGTATTGGTATCGCACGCAAGTGACTTGGGGACACATTCACAGTTTTTGTGTCACATTCATTTCTTAGACAATAACCACTACAGAAAGTACTGTACAGAAAAAGGAAGTAAAAAACATAACAAGAAACTACCAATGCTAAGATGTGAGAGTCTATATTATGTCCTATTTATGTCTTACTTTATTGTATTGTGTCTATTATATTGCGTAACAGGAGCGTAAAAGTGAATAGGGGGTGGGTCTATGTCTTATTTGTCTTATGTACTCTTCCTATGTCTACTATATTAAGTAATAAGAGTGTAGAGGTGAAAACCACAACGCAAGAGTCTATATTGTGTTTTATTATGTCTCCTATATTAGGTAATAGGAGTGCAAAAGTGATCATAGGGGTGTTATTTCATGTCTGGAGAGCTCTAATAATGTTAAAAACCTTAACACTTGTCTATAGGTCTTATTTATGTCTTACGAGTCTAATTTTATTTTATTATGTGTACTACATTGGATAATAGTAGTGGGAAAAGTGTGACGGTGACTGTAGGGGTGGTATAGCATGTCTAGAGGAGAATGTTAAAAACTTTAATGAGTTTAAAGTTGTTATTTCATGTCTGCGGTCTTGAATAACGTTAAAAACTAACGTGAGTCTTTTTTATGTCCTATTTTTTATAATTACATCTACTATGTTGGGTAATAGGAGTGTGATGGTGACTACGGGGTGTTTCATGTCTGCAAGGCTCTGATAACGTTAAAAACCATATTTAGAAGGTGGTAAAGGGGGTTAGTGTATTTGTGAAAGACATTCAGTGGTATTACAGTAAAAGCAGCATGATATGACCTGAGGGAAGATTAAGAACGGCTTAGTATCGGTCAGTATCGTTGATGGTTGATATGCATCCATCCATTTATTTACGTGTATTTTCTATGCCGCTTATCCTCATTAGGGTCGCAGGGGTATGCTGGAGCCTATCCAAGGTGAATTTAGGTGAGAGGTTGGGTACACCCTGGACTGGTGACCGGTTAGTTGCAGGACAAAGATTCACACTCACATTCCTAGCTATGGACAGTTTGAAGTCTCCAATTAACCTAATCTAACGTGGAGATGTGAAGTATTCTCACCTTGGTAACTAAATCGGAATGACGGATGATGGCTCGCACAAAGAAGCGGTAGTCTGTAACTTCTGCTCCCACTTCCACGCGGGCCGCGCCCAGGTATAGGTGCATCTTGTGGTTGGCGCATGGAATGGCCGTGAGGGCAAAATTGCGCATGCGATTGAGCTCCAGCTGGAAAGCTAAAGCCGGTTCCAGGTGGCGGTAGATCCGGTCTTCCACAAACTGTTGAGGGAAAAAGTGCCACAACAGTAATTCTCACTTTTCCAAGGAAATGATATGAAAGCATTAAGATGATATAAAAAAATTGGCAGTTGGAAGAACTTGGACTTTCAAGAGGAGTGGAAAGATGCCTGAGAGCTACACACAGTATTAAGTGAGTAAAATCTCCAGCAATCTCAATCTCAGAGACGCTAATGGCTGTCATTTCTCTTAAATGGGAGACATAATTAAAGAGTTCATTACTTTAATGAGTTTTGCTGGTGCCATTGTAGTCAAACTATCAGGGCTAAGAGGAAGGGGGGCATCAATTTCTGCAATGGAGAGTAAATGAACGGATCTGAGGGCGTAAAAAGCTACTTTCCAAATCATACTAAAAAAAATTGTCACTTTAATCAAGAGTGCTGGTGTTCAACTGCTAGAGGAGATCCTAAAAAAGTGGCTTTAAGCAGGGGTGTCAAAGTGGTACCACAAAGGGCCAAGACCCTGCAGGTTCTCTTTCCAGCCGGTCACTAAAGCAGGTGATTTTAATGATCAACACCTCCTTCAATGTGGGTGAAGGAGCTCATCAATTCCCTTTGTTGGAAAAACTGGTTGAAGAGAAAACCTGCAGTGTCTCAGTCCTCCGTGGCACAAGTTTGAGACCGTCGCTTTTTAATAACAAGCGGCGTACCTTGTCTCTGGCACGGAACGTGAAAAATTTGGGGAATTCTCTCTGTGGAGACAAAAAAAGAGCAAACAATAAACATCTCCATATCAATCCGTCTAATCAACCAATGTAGCATCAAGGGCTCTAATTTCGTGATAGGTGCTGAGTGGCACAGGCCCGCAGTGGTAATTTCATAACACAGTGCGCAGCCAATTTGGTAATTTGGTAGACTGAGGCACGCGGCGATGGGTGTGGCGACGCAGCAGGGGAAGGAGCCGACTGATTCAGCCTGGCATAGTGACAATTCCCTGCCAAAAAACTTTGCCGAAGGTAAGCTGAAAGCTCGCCAGCTCCAACCTGGTCTACTCTTGGCATAAGGCGAAGCACAGCCGCTCCAGTGGTAATTTGACTGACTGGCGCACACAAAACCCCACAGGCCGGTTTACACAATGTCAGGCACATTTGAATACATTTAATAATCACAATAACTACTCTTTAAAGTAACTATTTGAATCATCACGTACATTTTTATCTATATTGACTGTCCCGTCTGCCTGTGGCCACCCCCCCCCCCCATCCCCGGATCGCGCACCTCCTCCTCATCGGTGGCCAGTGGATCTGATATGGATGTGGTTAATTGTAAATAAACGGTTAATGAAACGTATTAGCATCATTGATTGTGTAACCGAGAATTGCAAAAATGATGATAATGAATTGGGTAATCCAAGTTCATCTCACAAGCAAACACAGGTGACAAGGGCCAGACCACGGCAATGCCTCTTTTTACTCACAGTTGCTTCGGATTTCATCCCCATTATGCATAGTTTTTGTTTATTTATATTACATACACATGTTATGTTACATATTCATATTTAAAAATACAAGTGTATTTATTAATGGAGAAAAATCACCACCACCAAACACTCAATACTGACAGCTGAGAGGGTGGAGGATGCAATGGCCGCCCGCTGAGCTCAGTGTCACCCTGGTTGAGGGGCCACCCCGGTGGCCACCGTGTGCCTATGGTGATCGGTTAGTTTTTGTTTTGCCTTCTTCTGACATCATTGAACCGTTTTTTTCATGAGTTCTCAGTACGTCAGGGCTAAGCTGATTTACGATACTTGTAATCTCCTCCCAGGCCAGTTTTGCATCATCAACCTGTGGAGGTCTGCTCGCGTGACCATATATTTGGCCACTGCGAGCTTGGACCTCGTGGACCAAAACATCACTTTCCGTCTGGGAGAAGTTTGGCTGTCTTCCGCTGTCTTCATCCATACTCAACGAAACTTGCAATTCGCTTCGCCAGCAGCGCATTTAAAAGGTGAGGAGAGAGGCTCATTTGATTGGTAAAGATTTGACCCGGCTGTGTTAAACCCAGTCACGCCTTCTCTCCTTCGTCTTTGCCACTTGCGCCGGTAGGAGGGACGGAGACGTACTTATGCCAGGCTGTCCCTGGCACGAAATTGTAAAATAAGCCTAGAACACACCCCACTGGCAAGGTGCAGGCAAGGCGAGGCGTGGCGGAGTAGCGTCTCTTTTGCGCTTGGTCTACGAAATTAGAGGCCCACGTGTTTGTTGAAAAGGAAAATCTTGACACACTTATCCCTTGTGGTTATGGAGGTTAATTGGAGGATTCAATACAAATAAATTGAATATTTCCATATTTACGCCTAAGAAAACCTTTCCAATCTTCTAAATATAAGATAATCCAATCTCCTACCGGTGCTAATAAATAAAACATGAACTCTAAATAATGCCTGCTCGTGTGTTTTGGGAAACATCTGATGAGGTGGCCCACTCGCCCAAACAATGCCAGCCCAATTTGGAAGGGGCTCCTTTTGACCTCGCCCCTGTGATAACGACAAGAAGGTGCACACAAAGTGTAAGTTGAAGCTGGCTACGCACGCTGGCAACAATGTAGCAAATGGTTGTGGAGCGGAGTAGTACAAAAGTTTCTCCGCCTCGTAATGGCAGTGACACCACTGAGCACGACGACTAGTCATCACAGGCCCCCACGACACGCAACAATCAAACAATCATGGCCTATTGTCAAAAGCCTCAGCACAGGACTTTCCTCCCAAGTGTTGAGTTCAATTGCTACCCTTGTCACCATCATCACAGTGCTCCTCATCTTTGCTGGTATGCATGTGTAACTGACCCAACCGGGGCGGGTAGAGTAATTACTCCTTTATCGTGGTTACTTGGTTCCAGACCTCTAAGTAGGACTCCTTATTTATAAATGGAATATTTTCACACAGAAACCCTCTAAACACGCTTCTGCACTTCACTGATAGTCCCATTACCCAATATACAGTTGTAGACATGGAAAAATAGGACATAAGAAAGAAAACTTGCTTATAACCTTCTTAATACAGTTTTTAACATTAGGGCCCTCTAGATATGATATCACACCCTATAGTCACCTTTACACTCCTATTCCCCAATATAATCAGAAACATATTTTAGTCATCTTGTCCTTTGGCATAAGTATATTTTGTGGTCTTATTTAGTGCACTTTATTCATTTCCTGAAAATGTACATTTGAATGTATGCCTTATTTGCAGTCGGTTATCATTTCCTTAACAAAATGGTTTCATAAATTCCTCTAAAATGCACATGCAATTATGTGTATTCATGTTTCAATAAATGACACCAGCATTGGTTTGACTTAAATACAAGTATTTCAAAAATTACACAAATAAATTGAAAAAAATCAATAGTGTAACAAAAGTGACTTAAAGGAAAACTGACAACCAATTGAGAACCCCCGATTGAGACCAAGTCCTCACCCTGACCCCTGTGAATGTCTGTTGGAGATCCATACAATACACGGTGTTGGAAAGGCACTGCTGTCCACGTGTTAAGGTAGGAATAACAATGAAAGAGCGCCGGACTGTGCGACTATGATTGCCATCCGTGGCTTGCTGTGATTCACGCATGTTTATTATGCTAAAGATCAGAACATAATTCATGACTTAAATGAGTTGCCGCCGTTATTTTTAACAGCTCGATAAAAAATATTCATTGTGCATTGCATTCTTTAACATCTCAAGCCCGCAGCCATTCTCCCACAAGTCGCTACTTACGTGAAACCTTTGGTCCACCTCACAGTTGATTTGCTTCCTGAAATCCTGTCACCATAAATGCAGCGAAAGCAAGGCATGCAAAAGGGAGATACAGGAGAGAGAGCTGAATTGCAATTGCAAATTTCCACAAAAACAACAGCAATGCACTTTGTTTAAATGTCTAGTGCAATATTAGTCACTTTCGTGACAAATAACTTAAGTTTGATAGAGGTCAATCAAGTGGTGGCATGCACAGCAGCCAATGGAGAAAGACGTTTACGCTTAAACGGTGATATCGTTACCTTCTGAGCCACAAGGAAAGTCAAGCGTCGGATTCCATGTTCAAACAGCAGGCTTTTCTGGGAGTGGAGGGAAAGAAAGTGAATGAATACGACACTGTAAAGCAGGGGTGTCCAAAGTGTGGCCCATGGGTCATTGGACGCCTCTGACTGTTTTTTTTTTTTTATTCTGAAATTATCTTTAAAGGTAAAAAAACAAGAATAGAATAACAAAATTAAAAGAAAAAAACAAAACATTGTGATTTGAGAAAAAAGTTGCACTGCAATGAAAATAAGTACAATCTAAGAAAATTACAATAATATTATGAGGGGAAAAAAACATTTGTAGCATGAAGCTGAAATATTTAAGAAATTTCAAAAAAATATGTTTTTAAGTTGTAATATCATGAAAAACAACAAAAAAAGTTTTAGTTAGGGGGGAATTTGGTTGGGAAAAAGGTATTATATATTGGGAACAAACAAGAAGAATTTTTTGTGAGAATAATCATATTATGATAAAAATCATGTCATTTTAGTAACTAAAAGCTGAAATCTAACAAAAAGTATGTCATTCATTTTTTAAATAACACTATGAAAAACAAACAAAACAAAAAATTAAGTTCTAATTTGTGGAAAAAAAGATTGTGAAAAAAGTCAATGTATTACGAGAATTAAGTCAAAATATTATGGGAAAACAGTCTCAAATTTACAACCAAGTAAAAAAAAAAAAGAAAAGAAACGACCTTTGTGAGGATAAGCCATATAGAAAATGCATGGATGGAAGAAAAGCATTTCCAGAAATAAAATTATGAGAATAAACTATAATATGACATTTTAGCAGCAGAGTTGAAATGTTAATCTATTTTTCAGTCATAGTAGAACCTTTATGAAGATTATTAATGAAGGTTATTTATGAAGAAAAAAAGAGCAAAGCATGAAGTTGATATTAATCATTTACAGTATATCATCTACAATATTATCATCTACAGTATATGACTAAGCTGAGGATAATGTAACTTGTTAGCAAATCTACAAGTTACATCTACAAGTAAATCCACCCCCGCTGGAGGAAAAAAGTTTGGACCCCCCCGTGTAGCGCAAAGAGCTTTCCTGAAGGTCGTCCCAACCTTTGACTGGGTGAACTCCCGAAACATGGCTGCCAGGCCATCATCGTCCATGTCGCCATCTGTCTTTATAGCCACATTGAGTATATGGATGGGTTCATCTTGGATGCGCTTGTTGTCCTCTTCGCCATAGAGGACGGGGTTCCCTCCCTCCGGAAACGTTGGACTCGAGGGAGGAGAGTCGATGAAGCAACTCATCACATCCGCAATGTTCCTGCAAAAACACGACCCACCCGGTTCATTCACAAACACACACATTGAAAAAACAAATATCTGCAGGAGCCTCCACACTGACTTGGTGAACTCCTGGAAGGAGCGGAAGGAGACCATGGCGCCCATTCTCTGGCAGGGGGGCGTGAAGGATGTGTCCAGCAGAACGTCGTTGACGCTGGCCATGTGCACCATGCCGTAGTGGTTCAGGTTGGAAGAGAACGACATCCTGCGGTGAGAGACGGGAGAGTCAACCTGCTGCAGAAGATGGCATCTCGTGTTTCCCTTCCACCCTTGAAGAGCTAAACCATCCTTCTATCTCATTCACATGAAACTCAGTGATGTTAAAATTATTCTTTTCGCCATGACACCGGCACAATGCAGCAGCGGTGCCATGTGCACGTGTTGGTTGAAGTGGATCAGAAACCCGAAAACTGTCGTCCCAGTGAAGTGATGACAGTTGAGCAATCCTGGCAACGTTGCCGGGCAAAAGATAGCGATGAAAAGAAATATGTACAGTAATGCTATTTCAAGGACATCAAATAATGCTTAAGCCATAATAGATGAATTATGGGCAGTATCAGTGCAGACATGTACAGTATGAATGTGTGGTTCTCAGCATGCAGTTTGACTCTAGAACATGCTTGTGTGCTTCACTGCTGCTTTCCGTTTGGAGTTCAGTCTGTACAGTACAGATAAATAAATACAAACCATCAGCTCCTCAATAGCATTTCATGGGGAATTGCGTTACGTTACGTACTGGGAGAGCCATGCCATGCAGCATAACTCGGCCAAAATCCAGTCAGGCCAGTTCCCACGCAGCTGTCACTTCACTGAGACCGTTTCTCCCCCAAAAAGAAAATCAACCCCCCAGTAAGACCCTGTCAGTGTTGATATGCTGTTGAATGTTAGTTGGATGCTATCCCAAAAGGCACAAAACCCAAAGTTTGATTTGACTTCAGAGGTATTGTGTCCAACCTGTCCAGAGACTCCAAATCTGAGGAATTATTGGCTTTTGTAATGTCCAGGACAGAAGGGGCAGACATTTTCCTAGCAGGACAGTCACAGGTTTTTATTTCAGGACATTTCAACTGCTTCTGTATGCCTTGGCTAGACGTAGCATGTTTATGTTAATGCAAATAATAATCCAAATCATGTTGAAATCACACAGATACACACACGCTCACAAAGACACACACATTAAAAAAACCTAATGAAAATGGACGGCCATGCTGTCGTCAGTAAAAGGCGAAAATGATGCGCCGGCAGTTTCATTTTACTGCAGAAGCTGAGAAAGAATGCTTAATTACCAGAAATGCTACTCTTAATGTGAAAGTATGCGTGGGCCGTGCAGCCGCTAGTAGTCTAGGCAATAGAAAGAATGTTTACAATACCTGTTGAGAGTGGGGATGTTCCCTCTGCAATCAAACAACATTGATTACTATGCAGGGTTAGTCAGGGGCAGGCATCAGGAGAGTAAGACAGTAGCAATGTGTTTGTTCGCATCAACAATGCTTTGCTTGCCGCTGGTCGATATCCAAATGAGCGCACTGGGTGTCAAAAGGTTGAGCACACATTCCACTTGTTGACAGCTCCCCGTGTGACATGCATCGCCGGGATCTCTAAAAGCTCATCACCTTTGCTTAAATATGTTAGATATTGTTTGTAACTATCTTCTACCTTGTTCCTTTTTTGAAAGCAAACGGAAAATTTGCAAAAATTACATTCACAGTAGTTATGCCGAAGTGTCGTGTTGCTGCCGGATGTTAACAGCCCACTAGAAGTTTGTTTTCTTTTCCAAAACAGGAAGGATGGACAAAGCAAGTGCAGAGAAGTAGAGACAGATGGACGCCCACCTTGAGTTCTGTTTTTGGCAGTGATCATGTCACTGATGACTGCAATGAAGAAATCCCTTTACAAGAAGCATTTGGCTTGAAAGTACACTAGAAACGCATTTTGAAAAATGCACGCTATTCCGCCCGTACACAGAAAAAAAAACAAGACAAGAAAAACTATATCACAGTTGCCACAGAACAGAGCAAGTGATGTCTTGTTGTCTTCTAAACACTATTCAGTGATAGAGACAAGCATTATACATGTTGTTTAAATATCTTTTCACAACCATACTGTGTGGTTCAACAGTAGCAAAATATACAATAAAAATGGCTATTAGGCGGATGTAAAAGAATAGTTAAATAAAGTAATTTACACTTAACATTCGATGTGTTCTTCATCTCCGTGTTCTAAAAGTTCTCTATTTCATCTTTAACTGTTTCTCCCTCCTGGAAAACTTTCGGTACATGGCTGAAATCTTGGTTGCACCATGAACTATAAATGTTTGCTTATAATATATATACACCATACATGCTTTTTGCAAAGTTACTGTTCACTTTTAAAAATGTAACAATGTGGAACATAATTCCAAACAATAAATAGGATATTTAAGCAAAGTTGATCAATCATGGCTGGCACCCTTTAAGCTGCCTTTTGTTGAGCTGCTTTCTCAACAGCAACAACAAAAAGGCAGAGAATGACTTCACACCATCATGCTGCTCTTAGTAAGGAGAAGAAACACACCAGGGTTGTTTGAGAAACATGCACCATCAGTGACACCCATGCAATACAGGAGGAGCTGTATCACGAGTGGCAATTCCATACTACTGCTGAATTCTCATCAATGCATCACACTAATATTAGACTCGGCGCTTTTCAAACAACAGGTGCCAGCAACTCATACAGTGGTTTGTACAGAGAAATGCAAATTGGCCAATTTCGTCTGTGATTCCATTAGCACAGATCTAATGATGTTTAGAAAAACATTTAGTATTTCTTTTATGCCCCAACTATGAAATTATTTAATAAACTGAGCATTATTTTCTTGTAGTGGCAAAACCTGGAACACAGCTTTGAGTTTGGATATCATCAGATGATACAGCGCCCCCTCATTTTGGGATGTGTGAGACATTCCAAGGCAAGAAAACATGCAAAGATGCAAACGATCATTCACACACACAGATACTACACCATCACACTTTCTCCTACACGCACACCCAAGACAGTCTTCACATACGTTTGGGGTTTCTATGCCAACAGTGCCCCCTAGGAAGATGCGCCTACGTGAGGGACTGCAGGCGGGAGAGCCCAGATGGCAACCGTGCCACATGTTTGACACCAACCTATTTGTCAGGATGGTGACGTAGCTGAAACACCATTTATTAGTATCACTAGGCTCCTTTTGCCTCATTTTTGCAGTTTTTTTCTAAATATTTCAACTATCTTCTCATAGATAGTTTCTATTACTATGACTTTATTCCCACAATATTTTGACTTTACTCCCATAATATTACAACTTTTTCCCCAACCTACTTTTCTAAACTTTTGTTTGTTTTTATTACGACTTAAAAAAACCAACATATTTTTTGTTAACATTTCAACTCTATGATACTAAAATTATATAATTTTTCTTCATAATACTAGTTGAATTGTTGTAAAATTTGACTCATTGGAATGCTTTTTTTCTCTTCCTATTTTGACTTTATTCTCAAAATTATTTTTTCCCTGTTTCTACTGTTTTTTTCCTACATTTTGTATGTAATTTTTCTTACTATTGCTACTTTCTTCCAATAAGTTTTATTCTGGTATTTTCATTTTCTTCCCGTAATAGACCTTTTTCCACATCCTACGGTAATTTTCCAAAACTACAATATCATTTTTTTCTCATGTTACTGTATTAAAAATAATAATAATATAAAGTAAGATTTTTTTTTATATGCAACTAAAATTACATTTTTCCTCATAATATGCATTTCCTCATAATATTTTATTCCATAAAATTGTGACTTTCTTCCCATCAGAATGCAACTTTTGTGGTGTAATATTTGAATTTTATTCCCATAAAATTACAGCAATTTTTCCCATTTCATTTTTCTACTCATATTTTCAATGTACTGTATTGCCATATAACTTGTCGTCATAGTGTTACAACTTTAAATAAAGGAATCCCCTTTTCCTCTATGCTGTATGGTAAGTTCCCAAAGTGATGGGATGGGAGTCATGAATAAAAATGAAAACTCACAATTACGATTGCACCTGAAAGGAGACAGAGCGTGAGGTTGCTTATTGCAGTGTGTATCATTTAGCATATTTGCTTTCTTCTGGCGAAATTTTCAACCTTCTTCCCATAATATTGTAACTATTTCACCAAACAAAATTTCCAAAAACAACATCTTAATTTTGTTTTGTGTATTATTACTTCAAAACACATAACTTTCACAATAAAATTTGTTTCCCCTGTAAAAATATTAATAAAACGTTGCTTTCATAAAAGTACAACTTTTTTTTCTCTTAATATTTGGCCTTTATTCTTGTAAAATGAATGCTGGTTTTTCCATGTTTTGTTGTTTCTTTTTTCCTAATTAAATGATATTTTTAGAACATGCCTTGGGGCAATAAAAAAAAACAACAACTGCTTCTTCAGTAAACAAGGGTACATAGCTGGGCAACAGCGGCACAGAGGATGAACAAAACAACAGCACAGAGAAATATAATGTGTCTGGAAAAAAGATGTGTGAAAGATTGCGGGAGGGGGCCAATGACTCCTAATTGCTCATTTAAAAAAGTGTTTACCAGCCATCTCAATCAATAAGCACCTGAGATATGAATATTGATCGGTGTCTGCGGGGGTAATGGCGAGGGGTGCAGGAGGCAAGGTGAAGCAAAGCATTGTGGGAACACTGAACAGGAGCCATACCTGTTTGGGTGCGAGGTGGGGAGCATGAACTGGAACTCCACTATGCACGTGTTGTCCTTCAACTGCCGATGCTGCACGCTGTTGAGCTCGTAAGCGATGTACGCTCGGCGCACGTAAACCTGCCGTCGTCGTGAGACCAAAGCAAATGAAACTGAGTGGATTAAAAATAAATTAAGACTCGAGCACTTGGAGAAATAATGATCTCACCTCAAGGGCGGCCATTCGCACAACCTGATTACTGTGGTAGAAGAAGTTGGGCAGGACATCAAAGATGGATGTTTCGGAAAGGATGAGTTTCTTAAAGAGGAAATAAAAACAGTTAATGCTCGCTTCGGTGAAACGGGTCGTAACCGCTCCCGCCTACCTGCAAGTTCTCAATGCAGAACTGGTGTCCGTACATGTCAATGGCAGACAAGAAGATCGACTCCACCTGGTTGTGGCGGAGCTCATAGGAGGGCAGGTGAGATGCGATCAACACCTGCAGACCAAGTGATAATTCACAGTTGCAGCCATATGCTTGTAGGGGTGCTACATCATTATCTGACTCTCATGACGTCACACCCATAAATACGCCAACATTAAAATGGCTCTTGTAACTGATCATATCAAAAGCAAATCAAGCACTCTTTATTTCTCCTGCCTGTGACGTTAGCAGCCTGTCGTAACCTCCCTTGAGCACACTTCTAAACATTCACCTTCCGAGGAAGACATTTGTATGCTGGGTTGTACCAAATGCTCTGCGAGGAAGAGGAAAAAAAAACTCATCCAACACACAAAAAACCTTATCAGGCACCTGAAAAGTGCAAATGGTTTGACAGAGACCTCCATGGCGTCACACCGGCTGCTCGGAGCGTGTGCCCGAATACGGTGCACCTTGCCGGGCCACAGCAGGTTGCTTTCCCCCTCTATAATCTGGTTCTCGTGATAGTAGCGATGTGGTAGTAGTAATGTCATGATATTTCCTTACGACTAATCAACAGGTACAGTTGGTCACATACTCACATATTTGTTTCACTCCAGGTGTGCACAAACTACACTTACATCTACATTGCAAAAAAAGTAGATATGAAAATGTTATCGGTATCATATCGGTCTTGAGAAGAAGAAAGTTATCTGTATCAGTTTGGAAAAAAGATATCCCTACATTGAAATCTTCATACAGTGTGTTCTCTATGTTGATATAATATTCTTTATGCAGGTGAACCTTGGATAATGTCCAACTTTTACATGCATTTTTTGGTTAGCGTACAAAATGGCACTCATCTTGTGGTGTTATTAACACAGTCCAACTGTATGTTTATCACAAAACATCCTTGTTAGCTTCTAATGCATGAAAACAGGAAGTTCTGTCGCCCATCTATGAAGTCATCAGTGGTTGACCCCGGAGTGTTTTGCTAGAACTGTGATTTGTATTATGGGATGTATTCCCTATACCTTTGCCTTTGGATGTCATCCCATACTTACATAATATTTCAGTCGTTTCTGTGCTGCTGTGCTATCAAGCGAGATGATGAACGAACAACAAACCTGCCGCGCACGCAGTGCCACCTTGGCGTTGGTCGTCTTGCTGAGCTGGGTGAATTCCGTCAACATGGCCATCAGCTCCTCTGTCAGCGTGGGATCACGGCCACACAACTGGTCCTGCAGGGAGAAGACAGATGATGAATCAGTCTGTGCCTTGTGGGTTGTATGTGAATGAAAATAAAAATTATATATGCTGACTTACAATTAACATTGTGACCAGCGAGTTTTTCTTGGTGACTTGGGCGTGGGAGAAGATGTAGTTGAGCACATTCGCCATGTCGCCTTTGTTTTCTTCACGCAGTGTAAACACACACTTGTCATAGTGACCTAGCAAACATCAACGTTTTACTACTGGCACTGGTACTGCACTGGGAAACCTGCAGCTTCACTTCACATTGCACAAGAGCGCCACCCAATGGAGAGAATGAGGAGTTGCAATACAATACACCTTCACACACCTCCTACTTCTGCACACTTAGAAATCATAAACCCCACAACTAAATACCTTTCATATATTATATATTATTTTAAGAAATTCCTATTTTTCAACTGAGCACCCGAACCAGAAATCGTGTTTTAGGGGGGTAAGATATCTCCAGGCAGGTTTTCTGTGGTAAGATGTGTTGAGCTGTGACCTTTATGCTCTTTTGCTGTGCTCTGGTCTGCAACAACATGGACATAATCAGTGTAATGCAACCAATGTTACACCTAAACGGAATAATTATTTAAAATGATTACATTCCAGACCCGGCCGCCATAATGACATTCCCACAATGTAGGATTCATCATTAATAAATGGAATATTTTCCGTTATGGCGTAGAAAACCTGTTTACAATCTTCTAAATGTGATTTTTAACATTACTTTGGCCATCTAGACATGAAATAACACCCCTATGATTACCTTTACGCTTGTATCACCGAAAATAGATACAAACTGAGAAAATATGACATATTAGACATAAATAAGATAACATAGGCTCACATGATAGCATTTTTTCAGAACAACGAACTTCCTGCAGTGGCTATTGTCTCACCAATGCATTGTAATGGCAGATTTAATTGGCTTTACCCTTGTTTTAGTCAATGTAGTAGCAGCTAAATAAGCTATTTAAGACTACTGCTCGTGTTCCCTGGGGGGTCCTCAGTGCCAGGCAGACAAGAGGTGACGATGCAGGTTCAAAGTTGAGGTTTAGCTTGTTGAGGGTTATGGCAGCCTGCAGTAGCCTGTGTTGTTATTATGATTGTTTTTATTATTATGATTATTGTGTTATTATTATTGTGTGAGATCAATTCAACCTGCAGTTAGCAAGGGATAAATGCACACGTACGTACGTGTGCTGCTGCTGAAGTTCCCTTACCGTTCTGAAACTGGATCTCTACTTTCAGGTACTGTCGGAGCAAGTCGATGACCACTGCTTTCATGTAACCACGGATGCCACTGCGATACCTGCGGGAAAAATAGACAAAATGAAGTATTTGGTCTAAAAGACAGGCACGAGGTGCGGTATAAAAGTATCAATCTATCACTCACTTCTGCACCAGCTGAACAATGCTTTGTGTGTTCATAAAGAATACTTCTCTCTCTGATTTCTTGTTCAAGGTTGCAGCATGGCTGTCCAAGATGTTTGCAATCTGGAAAGGGGGGAAATAATATAACCCTGCCATCCCAACAGCATGCCTCCATTCTGTAGGGTTTTTCCGCTCCAGTTATGTCATAAATGTGGTATGTGTCAGCATCAATGGTGATTGTGAAACGTCCTACTAATACATACTATCATATACTACTAATACATACCATCATGTACTACTAATACATACTATCATATACTACTAATATATACCATCATGTACTACTAATACATACTATCATATACTACTAATATATACTTGAAGTGTCAGTCTGTAGTCTATACCAGTGTTTTTCAACCTTTTTTGAGCCAAGGCACACTTTTTTCATTCCAAAAATCCCAAGGCACACCACCAGCAAAAAATGTAAACATTAATCTCCGTACCTTATAGAAACAATATAAAGTCAATACAAAGTGTTGCCACATACTGCTATTTAGCTTATTACATGATTACTCTGCCGATCATTAGACAGCACAGACACTCAGCAATGGCACATTATCGGTGGACTCGTTTTCAAAAATATTTATACACCAATTAGGTGAGAGTGGATGATTTCCCCCAGCACACCAGACACTACGCCACGGCACAGTGGTTGAAACACACTGGTCTATACAAAGGACTGGCTCTCAAAATTAACAAAAAAAATCAAAAAGATTTGGAAAATGAACGAGTCATTTTCCCAAAATATTTACTCACAGCATAAAAATTAATCACAGTAGTTTTTTAACGTAATTAGAGCCCTCTAGGCATGATATAACACCCCTATAGTCATATTTACACTCCTATTACCCAATAAAGTAGACATAATAGGAAA
The DNA here is from genome assembly GCA_024372805.1 of Oostethus manadensis. Classification (NCBI taxonomy): domain Eukaryota; kingdom Metazoa; phylum Chordata; class Actinopteri; order Syngnathiformes; family Syngnathidae; genus Oostethus; species Oostethus manadensis. The sequence continues at coordinate 322,717 of QODF01000057.1, forward strand.
ATAAGACATGTAAAACAAATAGGGCTAGTACTGGAACACATTTGCAGCAACACACACGAGTGACATCAACAGGAAGTGCCGTTGTGGGTTCAGAGTTGGGTTTTATCTTGGCGTGGATTACGGCCACAGCATCAGCTCATGTTAGGGATTATTGTGCCTGTTGTCAGATCATTCAAAGCTGCAATAAAAGCCTGCTGTTCTGCCCATCAAGTCTAGTGCTTGTGTCTCACCCAACATAGAGGGCTCTTATTGTAAAAAAGTGCATTTAAAAGGTGGTAAATGTTTTTTATGCTTGAACTAGGAAGATATTTGATTTATAAATAGGGAATCCTACTTTTCAGAAATTCACTGAAGGAGGGGTGACTGTAGTCTGCCAAAATGTACACGTTTTAGGCCATTTCAGACAATACTCTTTGGCCACGAGGACTTTTTAAGCAAAACACTGCATGCCAATAACTCAAACGCTTGCTGAGAGAAATAAGCATGTCAGTAAAAGACTTCTAATGACAGTCCATCTCCACTGGTTTACTACTGGTTCACTTTCTAACTAGGGCTGCATTGTGGTGCCATCTGCTGGTTGCTGCTAAGTAGTGAAATCCAGTTTGTCCAGCCACATGATGCTTAAAGGCTAATTTGATTTGTCACACTTATCCTTTAAACAATGAATGCTGTTGCTGAGCATTGTGTGCACGTGTGTGTGTGTGTGTGTGTGTGTGTGTGTGTGTGTACCTGCTGGCTTGGGAACTGGCAGAGCACTGAGGTAATGTTGCTGGCATATTGAGCCATCTCCTTCTTGATGGCTTTCTCCACAGCAGGGGGGATGCGACCCGACACGCTGGTCATGATGTCCTGGAGCTCCAGCAGTGGCAGCGATGGATCACGCATGGTTTTCATGAGCCTCTCTACCCATTCTTTCAGCTGCGAGCAGGAACATTGCAGTTTGAAGGCAAAGCCGACATTTGGTGTAGTCCACGCACCGTAGTTCTCAAGCAAGTTCTCACCTTGGTGCTGAAGAAAGGCTCGGGGAGACAGTAACCGTTCATGATGTGAACGAGGTGGTCGAGTGTATTGTGGAAAACTCGGTGTAGTTTCTCCCCCCGAAGGGCGACTGCCTGGGTGGAAGGCAAGGACCCAGTGTACAGCTCCGCCTGCAAAACAAACAATAAATGCAGACTTTTTTAAATATTAAACATGCAGAAAGAAAATTTTTTATTGAGATTTTAAAAAAATGCAAACAACTACCCTCTCAAGCCTAAACAGGAGAAGAAACAACATATTCAAAGCCCTTCAAGGTTTGGAATTTGCAAGAGAGCACCAAACATGGGACATTGAAAGGTGAAAAAAAGTTTTAAAAAACTGTCAAAAACAGTGTGTTAACAGCAGTAGCTAATATATTTAATCAACTCAGATTTTAGCATAATTAATGCATGTGCGTCATATCATGCCACTTCTCTCGGTGAGGACGGCACAATGGCATCCCCTCAGAGTCAGATGCTCTTTAATCACTTTATTATGACCTGAACACACCAACAGCACTGCAATTAAGTCCACCGCAAATAAAGCGGTGGACTGCAGCAAACCACAGTGAGAGCCATGATCCACAAATGACCAAAACACGGAACAGTGATGAACCCTCAGAGGAGTGGCCGGCAAGCCAAAATGACCCCAGGAGTGCAGCAACGACTCATCCAGGATGTCACAAAAGACCCCATGACAACATCCAAAAAACTGCAGGCCTCACTTGTCTCAGTTAAGGTCAGTGTTCATGACTCCCTTCTTTTCCTTTCGGCTTATCCCGTTAGTGGTCGCCACAGCGAATCAATTGCCTCCATCTAACTCTGTCTTCTGTATCCTCTTCTCTTGCGCCAACTACCTTCATGTCCTCTTTCACTACATCCATAAACCTCCTCTTTGGTCTCCTGCCTGGCAATTCAAAACTCAGCATCCTTCTACCAATATATTCACTATCTCTCCTCTGGACATGTCCGAACCATCTCAGTCTGGCCTCTCTGACTTTATCTCCAAAACCTCTAACATAGCACATGTTAGAGGTCCCTCTGATGTGCTCATTCCTGATCCTGTCCATCCTAGTCACACCCAAAGAAAAACCCTGGTCACAGTGAAAACCAATTAGTTCAAAAACCAAAACCATCCGCTGAACAAAAAAAACATGAAAGGCTCATCTCAATTTTGCAAGAAAAACATCTTGAAGATCCCCAAGACGTTTGAAAAAATACTTTTTGGAAGGAGTGTGTCCCATGACATCCAGTGTAAAAGTAACACCACATTTCAAAAAAACAACATCATAGCAACAGTAAATAATGGTGGTGGTAGTGTGAAGGTCTGGGGCTGTTTTGCTGCTTCAGGACCTGGAAGACTTGCAGTGATAAATGGAATCATGAATTTTGTCTCAGACTCAGAAATGACATCCTCTTCATAACACGCCTATAGTCATCATTACACTCCTATTATTCATTGAGCAACTCTTATAGCTAATAGCGAGCTAATAAGCCATCTTAAGAAGCCAAAAAATTACCACTTTCACACAGGATGGGAGGAGACATGTTTTTCATTCTATCACGATATTCTATAAATTTGCCAGACTATTGCACATCTTCTACTTTCAATGTTTTGTATCTCTGTGTAAAGTTTGCATGGTATCCCCATGCGTGTGTGGGTTACCTCCGGGACCAGTTTCCTCCCACATTCCAAAAATATGCATGTTAGGTTAATTGGTTACTGTAAATTTGCCATAGGTATGAATGTGAGTGTGAATGGTTATATGTCTGCCCTGCGATTGACTGGCGACCAGTCCATGGTGCACCCCACATCTCGCCCAAAATCAGCTGGGATAGGCTCCAGCATACCCCCGCAACCCTACTGAGAATAAGCGGCATAGAAAATGGATGGATGGATGATGAATTTGATTACCCTGTATAATCATGTGGCCGCACTGATGTTCACCATTGTTTTGCATGCATTCTGTCGGCATGCGGTAGAGCACACGGCCCTGCCACACTCTACCTGCTGCACTCTGGTGGGGTCGTCAAGCTGAAGTTTAGCAATGACACAGCCGGGCTCCAGCGCCGCCCCCGCCCTCTTCACATAGTGAATACAGCCAGACTCCGCCGCCGTGAGAGTCATCACCATCTTCATCACCTGCAATTCACATCCTCATTTAACAAAGGCGTACAACAAACATACAACACAAGCAAGCGCCACGTACCTCTATTTCAGCGTAGCACTGGCCGGCAAACACGTGGCCGCCATCCTCCACCGTGTACTGGATGATCTTTCCTGCCGAGGGAGATCTCAGCAGGGACGGGTCGTTTTCTTTTTCAAAAACACAAGTTTTGTTCCCGATGGTGATGCGATACCTATGAAGAGCGTGGGTCAGATGGTTTCCCGGTGCAGCTGAAGAAGCGATAATTGAACACATTTTCCCTCACCTGTCTACCTCTTCCTTCATGTAGGTCGTGTAGCTGCTGCCGTCATAGGACAGCAGCAAACCCCCGTCACTTAGCCGATGGACGTCCACCTCGGCTGTGGAGTTGTTCATGATGACCACGTAAGAGTTGGGAGACTGGCGTGTCACGGTCAGGGCGTACTTGATTCCTTCATAGATCAGCTCCACGTCTACGGTGTTGAGCAGCGTGTGTGCCGCTAACACCTGCCCCCTGCGAGGGACCAGTGGACACAGCATGTCATCCGCTTTTTTACTTCAAGGTACACTCGGGACGGTGATGGCACCACTCAGATGCTGAGTGGAATCTCACACATATCATATCAAACACCACACCATTTGTCCTCCATTGATTCCTCGGATTCTTTTTAGTCCGCCTCTTTTTTTCCCCTCCCCTATTTCACAACCGATTCAGATCACCGTCAAAATATTCAGCTACACTTTGGCTATCAGGACTTTTCAAACCATTCCCACATTTACTGTCATTTTTTAGCTTCTCCTTCCGCTGGAAAATAATTTCACATATTCCGTCACTGGGGCCGCACGGTGGCTGAGTGGTTAGCACATTGGCCACACAGTCAGGAGATCTGAAAGACATGGGTTCAAATCTCCGTTGGGCATCTCTGTGTGGAGTTTGCATGTTCTCCCCGTGCGTGCGTGGGTTTTCTCCGGGTACTCCGGTTTCCCCCGACATTTCAAAAACATGCATGTTAGGTTAATTGGTGACTCTAAATTGTCCATAGGTATGAATGTGAGTGTGACTGGTTGTTTGTCTATATGTGCCCTGCAAATGAATGGCGACCAGTCCAGGGTGTACCCCGCCTTCCGCCCAAAGTCTGCTGGGATAGGCTCCAGCATCCCCGTGACCCTAATGAGGATAAACGGCATAGAAAATGGATGGATGGATGGATGGATATTCCGTTACTGTAGCATTCTGCGTGTTGTGCTGCTGGTTCAATCATCAACCTCGCTATAATCGTTCAACTGATTTCTACTTTTCAACATCCAGGCTGCGTTTTTTGGCTGCTATAAACAAATGTAGAAATGAAATGGTGCCACCCCCACTGGTGAAAAATTATCTGACATTATTGTAACAGTCCACGTATCGTTGCTGGTTCGCTCGTCGCCCCCTACTGGTGGAAATGAATTTTTAATTTTCAACATCACGTGTTAACATTCTGCATGGCTCAGATTGCGGAGTGGTCGTCTCCCAACCTGATGGTTGCTAGTTCGATTCTCATTCTGTGAATACATTTCAACACATTTCAGTTCAGCTTTAGCATTCCTACGCACTTTTTACTGAAATTGCTTCACCTCATCATTATTTTTGTGTTTGATATATTAAGGTGTACACCACCTCTTCTCGCCCCGAAACAGCTGGGGTAGGCTCTTGCATACCCGCAGAAGATAAGCAGCATAGAAAATGGATAGATTACATTGAATAATAATGTAAATAAATCAAATTAAATAGACTACAGCTTGTATTTAGTGTTAAGACTGTATTTCATGTCTTTCGTGTGTGTAGTGTGAGTGACTTTTGGAAATAATTTTGCTATAATTGAGGTGTAAGAGACGACACCAGGAAAAAGTGGCCTAGAAACGGAACTGTGCAAAGTGCACAGATATGATCGACATACGGTTACCTCTCCAGAGAATGCAGGAAAATGGACACGCTGTTCCGTAGATTAACATCTGCCACGTGTAGAGCACCACTCACAATTCCCAGCATGGTGTCCGGACGTTCCGCCTGAATGAAAGTTGTACTTTAGCGGCACATCAAGCAGGAATTTTCTCTGTAATCAGGTAAGTACCTATTTGTTCCCTGCCAACTGCGTACTTAGAAGCAATACCAATCAAAAGTTTGGAGACACTTGCTTATGCTGTTGAATGAGAAGGTGTGTCTAAACTTTGGACTGGTAGTGTCAAATGCTTCTCCGTTATTGTCAACATTGGTGCACACCTGCATCTTCTCAGAGATGAGCCGATCCAGCCATCCCGTATCGATGCTATTATGCTGAAAGCTTTCCGTTTCCAGCAACTTGATGAGGTATTCTACCGTGGTCCTAAAGTCTCCTCTGATGGACAACTCCTTCAAAGCCACCACCATGTTACTGGAAAAGAAGGAAAGACGTGGCATGCATCAACTATCCAATCAGATGACGAGCGGGATAACACCCAAATTCAGTTACTGACGAAATGGCTTCTTCGCGATTCTCTCCCCAAGAAAAACAGTGTCCAAACTGGGAGTCGGCAAACTCGTGCAGGCCACCAGCGGCTGCGACACTAAAGTATCCCCACACGTTCTTATTGCTGCGGAAGTTCAGCTCCTGTACCGTTCCGGAGCTCGGCTTAAATCCCTGCAATCACACATCGTTTGATGACAAATCAACCCATGATGAGAAACAAAAAAACAAAAGATTATTACGCTGAGCAGGCAATTTACCTCATCTGGATTTTCACTGGTGATGCGAGCTGCAATGACATGTCCCCGTGGGGAGGGGGCTGTCGACAGATCCTCAAAGTCGATGAGGGAGTCTCCCCAGGGCTGCTCCCCGTAAAGCATCCTGATGTCTTTGATTCTGTAAAGGGGGATGCCCATTGCAATCTAAAGAAAGATATCAAATAAGCCCAGGAACAGTTAATAATAATGGTAATAGTTTATTAGGTGCACCAGCAAGTAGGGGTGTCATGAGACAAGACTTGGGCGCACAAGAATGAGACGAGGAGATTTAAACATGAACTAAGAAAGGAACAATAAAAATATGACTGAAACGTTTATTGTCCCAAAAATTGACGCTAAAGGATTTTGTTGATAACATTCATTTGGAGACCAAATAAACCACTAATGTAATTGCTCATATATAATAAATATTCATTGATCATAAATTACATAAGCAATAGCGCTTTATAGACACGTGGACAAAATTTTTGGCACTCTTCGGTTAATAAAAGAAAAACTCACAATGGTCACAGAAATAACTTGAATCTGATCAAATGAATAACAAATAAAAAAAATTCTATGAAATGTAACCAATGAAAGTCAGACATTGCTTTTCAACCATGCTTCAACAAAATTCTTTAAACAATAAACTCATGAAACTGGCCTGGACAAAAATGATGGCACCCTTAACTTAATATTTTGTTGCACAACGATCTTGAGGCAGTCACTGCAATCAAACCATTCCTGGAACTTAAAGAGACTTCTGCACCTCTCAGCAGGTATTTTGAACCACTCCTCATGACCATGATGCATGTTTCATCTGGTTCCAAAGATAGGATTTAGGTCAGGGCTCATTGAAGGCCACTTTAGAATAGTCCAATATTTTCCTCTTGGCAATTCTTGGGTGCTTTTAGCTGTGTGTTTTGGCTCATTGTCCAGTTGCAAGACCCATGACCTGCGACTGAGACCGAGCTTTCTGACAATGACCAGCACATTTTTCTCTAGAATCCCTTGAGTGTCTTGAGATTTAATTGTACCGTGCACAGATTTAAGACACCCTGTGCCAGATGCAGAAAAGCAGCCCCAGAACATAACAGAGCCTCCTCCATGTTTCACAGTAGAGACAGTGTTCTTTTCTTGATATGCTTCATTTTTCCGCAATTTTCCGTCACTTCATTTTTGTCTCATCTGTTCATGAGCTTCTGTAGGACACTCTCCCAGAAGCTTTGTGGCTTGTCAAGATGTAGTTCACAGCAACATCAAGCTTCTTGGAGATGGTCTTTTAGCATTTACCTTTAAGATGCTTGTCTATAATTTTCCTTATAATCTGAGACAACTCTTTCCTTTGCTTCTTCTGGTGCATGTTGAGTGTAGTATATGTATACTACCACCTTGTATATAGGCCTACTGAGTGATTAAAAGATTGTAGACACCTATGATGCCAATCATTGGACACACCTGGATTACCATTGGTCTTTTCTAGGGGGTACCATCCTTTGGTCCAGGCCTGTTTCAGGAGTTTGTTTTTTTGTTAATTCTGTTGGGGCATGGTTGAATAGCAACGTCTGACTTTCATTGGTTAAATGTCATAGAACTTTTAATTTATTACTACTTTTATCAGAATTTCTGTGACCATTGTGAGTTTTTCTTTCATTAACTGAAGTGTAGCAACAATTTTGTATATAATATTTTTCACTGTCGTAAAATTGTGACGTTTGTGTTTTTCTCACATGCAATTTGTACTGTCTAACATTTGCAGCATTTCTCGAAATTCTGGCTTTTTAACTATTAAAGAGCAGCACTTCTTTTGTCAACACACACATTTTGTGCCGTTTTGCTTGTATTCACATTGTCCACCGAATGTTGTGTTGACTTTTTCTGACCAAGAAATCTCGTTACGTTTTCATGAAATAACACATTCACAGCAACACACACACGAATCTTAGGTTATTTACTGTATGTCTTTTTATGTCTATATTGATTAATAACGTCACCATGTCCCCGCAGGGGGGCCCACACCACTATCTGAGAAACATTGATTTAGAAGGTGGTAAAAAGGTTTTCCACGCTCTAACTAAATAAGAAATCCCGCAGAACTGCAAACAATGTGCCAGCAAAACAAGACCAAGAGCGACGTTCAATCGGCCTGCAATGACACCCTTCAGTTTGACTGCCACTGACCTAAATGCACACGCAATCATCGACACAGTGGGCGTACGTCACGTGATCAATTGCAGCATGCATCACTGCATTGGCAACAAAGCTAATGCATTTGGCTTCAGTCTTGTGCAGTCGGTTGCCATGGAGACAAGGGGGGCTCCTCTCATGTCCAGCAGCCAACGCGCCGCAGCGTGATTAATGCGGTCTGCTAATCGTGTGTTCCGAGACGTTTGTGGGAGGTGTGGAATTGTTGCGTGTGGGATTCACCTGCAGTTGCGCGGAAGGCAAGTTGACATCGGCCACCATCTCAGTGCACGGGTGCTCCACCTGCAGGCGAGGGTTGAGCTCCAGGAAGTAGAAGCTACCATCTTGGCTGTAGAGGTACTCCACTGTGCCCGCACTCACATAGCCCACCATCTTGGCAATCTTTACTGCACACTGGACAGAGAAACCAGGTAGGAGGTCACGTTTATTTCGTGACATTGCATTTTCTAAACATGCTTACTAGGGGAGCACAATAATTCTCCGGCCAGGGAATTAGGACATCATACCGATAAATCTGATACCATTAAAAATATCTCAGATAATCAATAATAATTAAAAAAAACACTACAGTGAAGCGGGATTACCGCATAATGTGCAGGTCAGCAAACCAAGCGCTCCTTTTTTCTCCTGCCTGAGATGTTAGCGGCCTGTTGTAACTTCCCCTGAGCTCACTTGTAAAAGATTCCGTTTCTAATGAAGACATTTTGCGTGTTGGCGTGTTCCCACCCCAAATATTAGGGGTGGGAATAAAAACATTAACAAAAAATCTAATCAGCCACAGGAAACGCCAGCACCGTGGCATTTGAAAAGTGCAAATGGTTTGCCAGAGACCTCCGTGGCGTCACACCGGCTGCTCGGCATGTGTGCCCGAAAACCGTGCATCTTGATCGGACACAGCAGGTGGCTCCACCCACTCTATTCTCTGGTTCTCCTCATAATTGATTAGGACAAACCAACAGGTACACTTCCTAATTCCTTCCACTCCTTCTTACCTCCAGCTGTGCACAAACTACACTTACATCTAAAATCTTTAAAAAATTATGTGTATCATATGGGTCTTGAGAAGGTATAGGTTGGAAAAGATATGGCGCATCTCTACCCTTTCCATATCCTCAAACACATCAGACGTGGCGATGGTAGCAGGCGCCTCCTCTATAATCTTCTGATGCCGGCGCTGCACGGAACAGTCTCTGCCAAACAAGGAAATGGCGTTCCCGTACTGATCGGCCAAGATCTGGACCTCCAAGTGGCGGGCGTGCTTGGCGAGCTGCATAACAAACACGGGGGAACCAGGAACTTCCGCCTGAACCTGGAGAATCAAGTCAACACTGTGTAAACGTACTGAATCTGAATCATGAATTCATTTTCCCTTACCTGTCTGAACAGGTTGGGGAAATCATCAGCTGAGTTGACCTTTCGGATGCCTTTACCTCCCCCTCCCTCTGAGGCTTTCACCATAACAGGATAGCCGATCTTCTCCGAAGCCTGAGGGTTGGAGTAGCACGCTTACAATTTTTCACAGCACTGGAGGACCTGAAGGTTCTACACCATCTGACCATGCGCTTACTTTCAGGCCGTCCTTTACATCCTGGATGCAACCAAGCTCATACAAGTCATGGGGAACGTTGATCACTCGTTTCTTTGGGTTGCTCTCTGACAACTCCACCATCAGACCTGCAGAGAGAAAGACACTGCAGACTGGAAATAGTGTGATATCAGTGTGAGCATATTTTTGAAAACGGTTTAAGGCGGAGGTGTCCAAAATGTGGCCCGGGGGATTTTTTTATTGGCTTGGATTTTACAATTTTAACAATAAAAATTGTAAAATCATCCATCACTTCACAAGAATAGTCCAAATATTAAAAGAAAAAAGTTGTCGGCTAGCAAGAAAATGTTGTCATTTCATGAGAATTAGGTAGCAGAAAAAGTTATAATAATACCAGACTAAAGTCAAAATATAAAAATAAAAATTAAACAGCTCTTATTTTACTAGAATAAATTCAAAATATTAAGAGAAAATGTCAATTCTAATTAGACAAACCTCTCAATTTTACAAGCATAAACTCAGAATATAAATGTAATTTTAGTAGCATAGTGTAGAAATACTAAAGAAAATTATACAACCTTTTTTAAAAGTCATAATATGAGAAACAAAAAAAGTTGTAATTTTAAAAAAGAGGTGGAATTTTACAAGAATAAAGTAAAAACAAAGAGAAAAATCATATTCTCACGAGGAAAAAGCTGCAATTGTACTAGAGTAAACTATCATGAGGAAAAAAAGTCAGTCGCATAGACTTAAATTACTATTTTACTATATACTACTACTACTTTTTTTCCCCCAAAAGTTATGATATTATGAGAAACAAACAAAACAACCACTAAAATAGTACTTTTCTTTAAATTAGGTTGTGGAAAATGTTGACAATTCAAGAATAAAGTTAAAATATTATGTTGATATAGTCATAACTATGGGGAAAATTTTTTAAAGAAGAAAGTTAAAATAGTAATACGAAGAGAAATAGTCATTTTCGTATAAAAAGAGGTTTTTTTTTAAAATAAAAATCGTAATATGATCACAACAAAATAAAGCTGTCATTGGGAAATGGTTATAATAATAAGAAAATAAAGACAAAATATTATGGCAATAAAGTCATACTATTAGAATTTTTTTTTTGAAAATTTAAGAAGAAAGTTGAAATATTTAAATATAAAATTAAAGAAAAAAGAGCAGCAAAAATGGGAAAAAGATATGACAAATGAAAAGATGAATAATACGCTTTTTAATCTAAATGACAAAGCTGAGATGAAATATATACAGTAACTTCTTAGCATATCTACTGTACTGTAAGGTTAATCATCTCCAATACGTAAGAGAAGACATGTGATATCATTTACCGGTACCACTCCATGGCAAGGTTGGAATGCCAGCTGTCTGAGCCACAATGGAGGAGGCTACCTTATCTCCGAGTGCCCACATGGCCTGACTAGGAGGGCCTGAGGAGGAAATAAAGCAAATATGTTGAAAGCTAAAAGAATGAAGAACAAAAAAGCGGATCTTACCCATGAAGGCAATGCCGTGCTTATTGAGCAGTTCTGGGAGTTTGGGGTTCTCTGAAGCATGACCCCATCCGGCCCACACGGCCTGGAAGACAACATGAGTCATTACTTGAGCCACTTTATCCCTCCCTGTGCAGTTCTGAGGCTTTACAGCATGGAGCCACCTGGACAGGTATTCGTTTGGCAATGTCCAGAATCAGCTCCACATTGGCGTAGTTGTTGTTGTTTGTTCCTCCTGGCACAGGCACGTAATGATCTGCCATTTTGATGTACTCTGGAGAAAAAACAAACAATAATGCTTGTTTTCACATGGAGAAATCAATTCTGAGAGTCAAGCATGATGTTATTGGTCATCATCAGCACGACAAATTCTCAACTACCGCACCTCACCAGGGTTACGGTCCGTGACCACCCACGTGGTCTCTTTCTCCTTGATTTGTCCTCGCATTTCAGGATCAACATTTGCAATGAAAGTTACAGCCCAATATGTCTCATACGCTTATTAAATGCATTTTAAATTGTAAACGCTAAAACAGGGGTGTCCAAAGTCCATTGTAAAAATAGAATTCATCAAGAAACTAAAATAAACTAACAAATAACAATAAAAATCATCAGTAGGTTTACAAGATTAAGAGAAAAAAGTTGTAAGCTACAAATATCATTTTAGTGAAATTGAGTTGCAGCACTAAAGATAAAATACATTATTTGTAAAGCCATAATATAATGAAACACAAAACAACAAAGTTGCAGAAAAAGTGAAAATATATATAAAGTCAAATATTACATGAATAAAGTAATAATTAAATAATTATCTGGGTGGAAAAAATTGCAGGAAGACAATAGAAATTGGAAAAAAAAAAAAAACCAACATTAGGAAAAAAAAGACAAAACTGCTGTAATTTTGCAAGAATAAGACAAAATAATAAGAATGTAATATTAGGAGGAAAAATAATGCAATTTTAGTAGCAAAGGCTTGAAATGTTAAAGAAAAAATGTGTAATATGAAAAACAAACAACAACTTAGTGGTCATTTCTGAAAGCTAGTTTGGGGAAAAAAACGTTATGGTAATAACGTCAAATATAAATTTTACCAAATATCAAAGTGGCCTTTGCATTCTTTCATTTTTCAGTATGTGGCCCTTGGTGGAAAAAGTTTGCTCTAAAAAAGAAAGCTCTAAAAGGTACTCCCCCTTAACGAATGATAATGGTGATGGAATTTCAATTGGTGGAAAAGTAGGAAGGAGATTTTCTGCGTTGCTACTAAACACAGCGGGTGGAATTCGGTGGCAATGACGTATGAGGAGCCCAAAGAAGGATAAGCGGCATAGAAAATGGATGGATGGATGACATGCTGGCTTTGGCAAGGCACAAACACAAAACAACACCGCAGTCCAAACTGCTCCGTCCTTACAGTCATCAATTCCGTCTCCAGGAAAGCGGCTGTGCAACAGCATCTCTCACGGATGCCGGTGTGAAACCAGAAATGCGTGGAGGTTAATTCCAAAGAATCTCACCGGCGTTGGCCTTCAGGTCCTCCGGGGTCACCATCACCACAAAGCGGATCGCCCGTTCGTTCCGGAACATCTCGTAAGCCCAGCGGCGAATGGAGCGCATGCACTTGACTGCTGCAATGCCGTTGTTGGCAATAAGCACCTGGGAGGCAGGGGGGCGGGGTGAAATGGTCCAAAAAATAAACAGGAATAAAAAGGAGCGAGGTTCGTGTTTCAAGGTGGCCTATTTTACTACTCCACAAGCGCCTTTACCTTCTCGATAACCTTGTTGCCACCAAAACGGGTGACAAATTCAGCAGGGGACGCCACGGTGAAGTCCCGCTGCAGGTCGATACGTCGGCGATCTCGGCCTCGTTTCATCAAGTGCAGCCCGGACATGCTTGGCCTGATTGGATAAACACAAACATCATGCTTGCTGTATGGTTACCCTCACAGGGCCACCTGGAACTGTCCAACCATATTCCTATTCATAGTCATAACATGATATTTCATTTTCACCTGTTATTGTTTTTACATTGAAACTAGTCAAAGGGCCCAGCACTAATTTCACTATATAACTATTGTGCCGTTCTAATAATAATATTTGTATTCATAATAAATAATAATACACCATATTAGGGATTCTTTAATACATAATCATTTTAAATTGGATTTGACAACAAAAAAACTCATTTGAAGCAAACAATTTTAAGTGGAATTTGGATTTCTTTTTACTTAATATAATATAAATATAAACAAATTTAATAAACTTTAATAAATCAAATGTATTTTCAAAACATAAATATAATAATAAATATACAATATAACTAACTAAAATGAAAAATGAATAATACAAAAATATTAACATAGGTGCCTTTTTGACTACTAATACAATATAAATATACTGCTCAAAAAAAGTTAGAGGAAGACTTTGAAAACACATCAGATCTAAACGGGGGGAAAATGATCTTGAATATCAACTCTAAATGATTCTCAGTAGTTTGTGTGGCCCCCACGTGCTTGTATCCATGCCTGCCGTCAGGGCATGCTCCTCCTCTTCAACTCTTATGAGACCACGGATGGTGTCCTGGGGGATATCCCCCCAGATCTGGACCAGGGCATCAGTGAGCTGCTGCTGCACAGACTGAGGAGCAACCTGGCGGCGCCGGATGGACCTAAACATAATGTCCCAAAGGTGTTCTATTGGGTTTTGTGTCAGGTTAACGTGGGGGCCAGTCAATGGTATCAATTCCTTCATCCTCCAGGAACTGCCTGCACACTCTAGCCACATGGGCATTGTCGTGGACCAGGAGGATCCCAGGTCCCACTGCACCAGCGTAGGTTCTGACAATGGGCCCAAAGATTTCATCCCCGATACCTAATAGCAGTCAGAGTGCCATTATCTAACCTGTAGAGGTCAGGGCGTCCTTCCAGGGATATGGCTCCCCAGACCATCACTGACACACCACCAAACCGGTCGTGCTGAAGGATGTTGCAGTCAGCATAACGTTCGCCACGACATCTCCAGACCTTTTCACGTCTATCGCATGTGCTCAGGTAAAACTTGCTCTCATCGGTGAAGAGCACAGGGCGCCAGTGGCGTGGTTGCCAATTCTGGTGGTCTATGGCAATTGCCAATCGAGCTCTACGGGCCCACTACAGGACGTTGGGTCCACAGGCCACCCTCATGGAGCCTGTTTCTGTTTGTTTGGTCAGAAACATTCACACCATTTGCTTGCTGGAGGTCATTTTGTAGGCCTCTGTCAGTGCTCATCCTGTTCCTCCTTGCACAAAAGGAGCAGATACCAATCCTGCAGAGGGTTTAAGGACCTTTTACGGCCCTGTCCAGCTCTCCGGGAGTAACTACCTCTCTCCTGAAATCTCCTCCATGCTCTAGAGACTGTGCGGGGAGACACAGCAAACCTTCGTGCAACGGTACGTATTGATGTGCCATCCTGGAAGAGTTGGACTACTTCTGCAACCTCTGTAGCATCCAGGTACCGCACCATTCTATCAACAGAGATGTTGATCCAAGCCAAATGAAAAACTACAGCAGTAGAAAGTAAAAAATCAGCCAAAAGAGATGTGGAGTCAGTGGCCTCAACCTGGAAAAGCATTCCTGTTTTGGGGGCTGTCTCATTGTTGCCCCTCTGATGCACCTGTTGATTTCATTAACAACAAAACAGCCGAAACTGATTAACAACCCCCTCTGCTACTTAACTGACCAGATCAATATCCCAGAAGTTTGACTTATACTATACTATACTATACTCTGATTAAAAAGTGTTCCTCTAATTTTTTTGAGCAGTGTATATTTAACTAAGTTCCATCCATTCATCCATTTTCTTCCCCTTATCCGAGGTCGGGTTGCGGGGGCAGCAACCTAAGCAGGGAAGCCCAGAGGTCCCTCTCCCCGGCTACTTCGTCTAGCTCTTCCCAGCGGTTGCCTAGGTGTTCCCAGGCCAGCTGAGAAACATAGTCTCTCCAACGTGTCCTGGGTCTTCCCCGAGGCCTCCTACTGGTTGGACGTGCCCTGAACACCTCCCCAGGAAGGCGTTCGGGAGGCATCCTAACCAGATGCCCGAGCCACCTCATCTGACTCCTCTCAATGCGGAGGAGCAGCGGTTCTACTGCGAGTCTCTCCCGGACGACAGTGCTTCTCACCCTCTCTCTAAGGGAGAGCCCAGCCACCCTGCAGAGAAAACTCATTTCGGCCGCTTGTACTCGCGATCTTGTCCTTTTGTTCACTACCCAAAGCTCATGACCATAGGTGAGGGTAGGAATGTAGATTGACCGGTAAATCAAGAGCTTTGCCTTTTGGCTCAGCTCTCTTTTCACCACGACAGACCAGTGCAGAGTCCACATCACTGCAGACGGCGCACCGCCTGTCCATCTCACGTTCCATCACTCGTGAACAAGACCCAGAGGTACTTAAACTCCTCCACCTATGGCAGGACCTCATCCCCGACCCGGAGATGGCACTCCACCCTTTCCCGGGTGAGAACCACGGACTCGGACTTGGAGGTGCTGATTCTCATTCCAGCCGGTTCACACTCAGCTGCGAACCGATCCAGTGAGAGTTGGAGGTCACTGCTCAATGAAGCCAACAGGACCACATCATCTGCAAAAAGCAGAGATCGAATCCTGCGGCCACCAAACTGAAACCCCTTAACGCCCTGGCTGCGCCTAGCAATTCTGTCCATGAAAGTAGTGAACAGAATCGGTGACAAAGGGCAGCCCTGGCGGAGTCCAACCATCTCTGGAAACGGGTCCGACTTATTGCCGGCAATGCGAACCAAACTCTGACACCGGTCATACAGGGAACGAACCGCCTGGAATAGGTGGTCCGATACCCCATACTCCCGGAGCACTCCCCACAGTATTCCCCGAGGAACACGATCGAATGCCTTCTCCAAGTCCACAAAACACATGTAGACTGGTTGGGCAAACTCCCATGCACCCTCAAGGACCCTGCCAAGAGTATAAAGTTGGTCCACAGTTCCACGACCAGGACGAAAACCACACTGCTCCTCCTGAATCCGAGATTCGACTATCCGGCGGATCCTCCTCTCCAGAACCCCTGAATAGACCTTACCGGGAAGGCTGAGGAGTGTGATCCCACGATAGTTAGAACACACCCTCCGGTCCCCCTTCTTGAAAAGCGGGACCACCACCCCGGTCTGCCAGTCCAGGGGCACCGACCCCGACGTCCACGCAATGCTGCAGAGTCGTGTCAACCAAGACACGCCCACAGCATCCAGGGCCTTAAGGAACTCCGGGCGGATCTCATCCACCCCCGGGGCCTTGCCACCAAGGAGCTTTTTGACCACCTCGGTGACCTCAGCCCCAGAGATAGGCGAACCCGACTCAGAGTCCCCAGGCACTGCTTCCATGTTGGAAGGCGTGTCGGTGGGATTGAGGAGGTCTTCAAAGTATTCCCTCCACCGGTCCACAACATCTCGAGTCGAGTTCAGCAGCACACCGTCCCCACCATACACGGTGTTGACTGTGCACTGCTTCCCCCGCCTGAGACGGCGGATGGTGGTCCAGAATCTCTTTGAAGCCATCCGGAAGTCGTTTTCCATGGCCTCTCCGAACTCCTCCCATGTCCGGGTTTTTGCCTCAGCGACCGCCAGAGCTGCAGACCGCTTGGCCTTCCGGTACCTGTCAGCTGCCTCCAGAGTCCCATGGGCCAAAACGGCCTGATAGGACTCTTTCTTCAGCTTGACGGCATCCCTCACCACTGGTGTCCACCAACGGGTTCTGGGATTACCGCCACGACAGGCACCGACCACCTTACGGCCACAGCTCCGATCGGCCGCATCGACAATGGAGGCACGAAACATCGCCCACTCGGATTCAATGTCCGCTGCCTCCCTCGGAACATGGTCAAAGCTCTCCCGCAGGTGGGAGTTGAAACTCCTTCTGACAGGGGACTCTGCCAGGCGTTCCCAGCAGACCCTCACAATGCGTTTGGGTCTGCCAGGTCTGACCGGCATCCTCCCCCACCATCGGAACCAACTCACCACCAGGTGGTGATCAGTTGACAGCTCCGCCCCTCTCCTCACCCGAGTGTCCAAAACATGTGGTCGCAAGTCCGACGACACAACCACAAAGTCAATCATCGAACTGCGGCCCAGGGTGTCCCGGTGCCAAGTGCACATGTGGACACCCTTATGCGTCGCTGCCAACATGAGCATTGAAGTCACCCAGCGGAACAAGGGAATCCCCCGAGGGAGCACTCTCTAATATTTCCTCTAAGGACTCCAAAAAGGGCGGGTATTCTGAACTGCCGTTTGGCGCATAAGCGCAAACAACAGTCAGGACCTGTCCCCCCCACCCGAAGGCGTAGGGAAACGACCCTCTTGTTTACTGGGTTAAACTCCAACGTGCAGGCTTGGAGCCGGGGGACAACGAGAATTGACACCCCTGTTCGTCACCTCTCATTGCTGGCAACACCAAAGTGGAATCCAAGTCCAGCCCCTCTCGAGAGGACTGGTTCCAGAGCCCTTGCCGTGCGTTGAGGTGAGGTGAGTCCGACTATATCTAGCCGGAATATCTCCACCTCACGCACCAGCTCAGGCTCCTTTCCCGCCAGAGAAGTGACATTCCACGTACCGACAACCAGCTTCTGTAGCCGAGGATCGGACCACCAAGGCCTCTGCCTCCGGCCGCCACCCAGCTCTCTTTGCACCCGACCCCTTTGGCCCCTCCCACGAGTGGTGAGCTCATGGGAGGGGGGACCCACGTTACCTTTTCGGGCTATGCCCGACCGGGCCCCATGGGTGTAGGCCCAGCCCCCAGACACTCGCCATCGTGGCCCCCCTCGGGGCCTGGCTCCAGAGGGGGGCCCCGGTGACCCGCGTCCGGGCGAGGGAAAACAAAGTCCAATTGTATCATTCATCATTAGGGTCTTTTGACTAAGTTTACAAAATAAAATAAAAAAACACGTTTTTAATTTAAAAATAATACATAAAACCAATCACAATATAAATAAAATAATAAAACATAAGTATATTATAAACATTTTAAAATAAATAAACGTAATAAGCAGGATGTGGATCCCGATATCAACAGAGGAAAAAATAGGGGAAAGATTTTTTTTGAAGAAGAAGAATTGAAAAAAAAAAATATATATATGAATGTATTTGTGTGTGCATGTGTGTGTATCTATGTCAGTATTAGGTGAGAGGGAAAAGGTGATTCCATTCAATAGTTTTTGATTTGAGTCACGCTTCAGTGACACATTCCACTTTCCAGCAAAGCAAAGACAAGTTTTCCCCCCACACAAGAGAGCTGAAGGTGTCGGTTTATTTCATGCATGCTGTATTTGCGGTATTTGTCGTTTGGCGTTTTCATGGGGGTATTTTTCTATGATCACTTCAGTGTGACACCACTGCAAACTCCCATTAACCAGCATAAGTAGATGTCATTTAAGGTACATATTCACGATGCCCTCCAAAAGGGGCTTGCGGAGGGAGGAGGGATATGACCACGAGCAGGACAGCACTTTGGTTGGCTGCTTTCTGTGTGGCCTGATGGGTTTCTTTCGGACATAATTGCAACACACCAGAAAGGGAGCAAACACACGCTCGTTGGACGGAGGCTGTGATTTCTCTCCAGCTGGGGAGCGTGGGGTGTACCGAGAGCGGGGCAGGGAGGGGGGGGAAGGGGCTAAATCCTGTATTTCCAGTTAGAAAAATGTCTGTCAGACTTCTGCGAGACCAGGGGTGTCCAAACCGTATCCCTCCAGCGAGGGCCACACAGTGAAAAATGCAACTTTGCCACGTAGATATTTTGGAAAGATACGCTAACAAGCTCTATAAGTTTTAAGAAATCTCACCTAGATGTAGTATAAACCCAACAACATCTTCAAAGGTCTTTTAGGCTAAAAGCGGTGATGATGCAACTCCCCGCCAAAGGGTTTGGCTTCAGAGCGGGGTTAAGTCATAAAAACGGCCACTAGGTGGCAGACGTGCATCTGATGAGAGCTCAGCAGAAATCATGTGAATGGAGAAAACGCACACAACAGGAAGGAGGAAGTGGAACGCGTTGTAGGGGCATTTTGACACATACACACACATACTTCAGTTCCAAACATGAAAATTGTAATAGATGATGGTGTTATATTTTAAATAAAATGTTATTTTGATGTAAAAAAAAAACTGTGTTTTTTCTTTACCCATTTGAGCAAAAGTTCTCTGTGTCAAAGTGAAAGGTCTCTTTTCACAAAAAGCTGGTTTTCTCCCATTTCTAGTCGGGCACTGATATTTTCCTGAAACTAATTCCCTTAGTATTATTATTATTATTATTGATATTATTATTATTATTATTATTATTATTATTATTATCCATCCATCCATCCATCTTCTATACCGCTTATCCTCATTAGGGTCATGGGTATGCTGGAGCCTATCCCAACTGACTTTGGGCGATTATTATTATTATTATTATATTATTATTATTATTCTCATAACATTTTGGCTTTATTCTCATAAAAATTATAACTTTTTCACAACCACATAATACTCGCTGCTACTAAATATTTTTCTTCATGATAAAAATTCTTGTGAATTGTTACTCTTAACATTTTCACTTTATTCTTGTATAAATATTGCAAATTTCCCATTTATCATGTTCGTGTATTTTTTGTTTTTGTTTTCTTGTTACATATGATTTTTAGAATTTGCCGTAGGCCAACAGAAAAACAGTCACGGGGCCGCACTTTGGACATCCCTGACGTAAAGCATGGAATGAGTCCCAGTAAATTTGTCTGTTAGCACATACACCTGTTGTTGTTGTTGTTGTTATTATTATTACTATTGTTCTACGCATGACACGCTTACTTTTATTTCCTGTCAGGTCATTCCTTTGGTGCAAATAATACTGCACTACGCCCAAGATGAAATAAATACAATTATTGGCTTCTCACCTTAGATTGTGCATGGAGGCGTCAATGTGCTCAAAGCTCATGTCGTACGTGCTGTCGGAGCTACCGGACGACGGCGATGAGGAACGAGCCTCCTTCTCCTCCAGCTGCACATCTGGCTTCCCTGGGATTTCGTCCTCTGAATTCTCCTCCGACACAGACCCCACCATGAAGTGGGAGTGCAGCGCCGCTATAGCCGGGTTCTTCTTGGGAGCACCCTCCTGCTGCGACATGGTGCCCCCACAAGCACAGGCCGCAACCACTTGTGAAAAGGAGGGAAAAGCACACGTTATTACGCGTCACGCTCAGACTCCTAATATCCTTTCTCTGTTGTCAACATGTTATTTCCACAATTCACATGGTCCAAAAGTATGGAGTCAAAGGAGTGCCAAAATTCAAAGAATATATATACATAATAATATATAGAGAAATATAATATATAAATGTTCTTTTTATGTTGTTTTTCC
This sequence comes from Oostethus manadensis, assembly GCA_024372805.1. Taxonomy (NCBI): domain Eukaryota; kingdom Metazoa; phylum Chordata; class Actinopteri; order Syngnathiformes; family Syngnathidae; genus Oostethus; species Oostethus manadensis. The sequence continues at coordinate 343,268 of QODF01000057.1, forward strand.
ATTTTGGCATTGATTTTCTGGTTTTGTCTTTTCCATATGCTTTTTCTCATTGCATTTACCAGGTGGCTAAAGCTAGCAAAAGCAATGACAATACAATGCCAATTTAAATGGACTGGCTCCAACACCTCTGGGTGAGTTCATTAAAATGAAATCCACCTTGAGTGGTAAGGTAACAGGAGCCTCTACGAGAGGTGATTGTGTAATTCCTTTCAGACGCACAACCTTCAGCCAACAGGTGTTGTCAGTCAAAGGTACAGAAATCTGGAATAATATTCCAGTTGTTATAAGAGACTTGACTACCTTTAGTTCATTTAAAATCAATCTCAAACAATGGCTTAGGAGGAACCAGATCTGTGACCATTAATTCTAAATTCCTTTGTTTTTAAAGTGTATGTATTGTTGTACGTTTTTATTGTTTTATTTTTCTGTGTATATAGTGTCATTGTGTTTTGTTTTGTGTTTGTTTGTTTTTTTTGTTTATTTTCTCTTCTTCACCTGCCAGGGACTACAGATGTAAAGTAGCCTTTGGCTAATTCTGGCATATTTACACATAAGTGTTCATTAATATGCATTGTCCTTTAAATAAAAAGTAAAAAAAAAAAAAAAGTACAATGGCCCTATTAATTTTTCAAATGACAAAAAAAATTTCTCAAATGAATTGCGATTAAATACCATTTACAACTTTGGGCTGTCAAATGATTACAATTTTTACACAAATTAATTGAGATTAATCACCATTGTCACTGTATCTGAAAAATGTGCACGTTTACTGTATTTTATTAACAGAAAGATAAATTATAGGACGGGATAATATATATATTTTTGTATAAAGGCTGTCACATTATTACAATTTTTCCTCAGTTTAAAGACAATTAATCACCATATGCAACGCGGTCTGAAATATGCCTATTTTACTGTTTTACTTTTATTAGCAGAAGGATTAACGACAGAGCAGGATTATATATACATTTCTATCGTCAAATGATTAATCTCAATTAAATACCATTGATATACCTGTGGTCTGTCAAATTGTTGCAATTATTACTCAAATTAATGGTGATTAATTGCCATTTTCCATTGTGTCTGAAATATGCCCATTTTACAGTGTTTTATTGACAAAGGTAAATGATAAAACAGGATTATGTATACAATATTTGTATTGGGGCAGTCAAATGCTACTATTTTTAATCCGATTAATCACAATTAATCCCCGTTTGCAATAGTGTCTGAATTAGGCCCACAAGACATCGCAAGATCTTGCCGGATTAAAACGTGACAAGATTTCATGTTAGCTTCATTTACGACTCTAAATTGTCTTTGAATGTGTTTTTTATTTATTTATTTATTTATTTATTTATTTATATGTGCCTTGCCATCCCAAATGAGGATAAGACGCAGAGAAATGATGATGACGATGAATGAATGAATCACACATTAAATGAAAATAAAGTGAATAATCAATACGTATATTGTCGTGTTCATGCGTGTCCGTCTGCCTCATCTCTCGAAGAGAGATCACTCTGTGCATTACTTCGAGCACCTTGGCACCTTTTATGGTTTGCTCCATAAAACAATGGCATGAACAGAGTGCGCCCTTTTGTTACTTATACAATCTCTTTGTCTTGGTGGGTGGTGGCGGGGCTGCTAGCATACACACAGAGTGCAGAAGAGCATAACATAGTAGAAATTAAAATTGTAATATATTTCCATCCACAAAGTTATCATATTACTGGAAAAAAAACAGCTGTGATTTTAAGAGAATAAAGTCAAAATATTAAAAGAATAAACTTATAATAAAAAAAACACAATAAAAAAATAATACAATATTTTTTATCATAACAAAGTTGTCATTTTTGGAAAGTTTTAATATTAAAGGGAATAAAATGTAAATACTACCAGAAGAGAATGTTCTATTTTATGTATAAAGTGGACATATTTGGAAAATGTAAAACAGCAAAGGGTGAAGATGATATGAATAATAGTATGGAATAGAAATATGAAATGTGACTGCTTAGCATATCTACAGTACGCACGTGCTTGTCGTTTTCAGTACTGGACGCTGCTGCCCAAAAATGTTTGTCTGCTTGCTCCAAAGTTTATTTAACAGCTGACGCAACACCCGAAGCCAGACAGGGACAGTCTGGAGGACTGTGCAAAAGCAGAGGCTGCTAAACGAATCGTGTCCAGCAGGAAATGCAAACGGTGTGCGCGCTGAGGATGAAAGCCGCGCGTGGTTTTTTCTTTCTGCTGTTCAAGTCTTACTTGGTGAGCGGCTCGTGCGGGTGGACCACCGGCCAGCACCGCACCTTGCCGGCTTACCTGCGCCAGGCAGCGGCTGGGAGGACCAGAAAAACAAGACGAGCGTTGGGCTGTTTCCAAACGCAAACCCGCCCGATGAGCAGACGAGCTTTGAACGGCCAGCTTTGTGTCCCAATCGTTTCGGCGTGAAATAACAAACGCGTTTAGCACGAGCGGATCGGCATCGAACCGGTGTATGGACGTAGATGGACGCCAACATCACCCGAGCAACTCACCGCTGGAGATCAAGCGACACGCAATGGTGGAGAGTTGCAAAGGAGAAGCTCGGTACAGGAGCGGAGGGGCGAAGACATCCGAGCGTCCGCCCGCCGAGGAGGAGAGACAAACCCGATCACATCACGATGAGGTCACAATTCCCCGTCAGAGCCTTTCAACGGCAGAGAGTGGCGCGATGTGACGACACTCGAGCGGGTTTACTCCTGGACGTTCACCTCTAACCCCCACCAGCTTCCGGTATAGAAACAGGTGACACAGAATGAGTTCGCCTTTCATTTTTCTGCTGCTCCAATGCTACTTTGTAATTGTTACCACGGTACCGTTCCCCGCCCATATGATGTAGAAAGAAGAATCTATTTGGAAAACAACAGTACGGAAACAAACGCTGGATGAAGGAACGATAATAGAAATGTCTACTTCCGGGAGGTTCTATTTGACCTACATCTAGAAAGGCCTGACTGAAAACAACCAATCACATTGCAGAGGCGTTTTTGTGGGCGGGTCTTGGAAGAATCCATTCAGCCGAACCCGGAAGTAATATTTCGTGTGTGACGAGCGGCGTGTACAGCGAAGCGTGCGCGTGGAAGCGCCACAGAAATGCTGGAATACCGCGAACCACATTTAACATGGCTGTCTTTAATAGTTTGAGCATGATTTTTTTTAAATATACTGTAAAGGAGCCTTTATATAAATATTTCATGCGTCAAACGATGAAATGTGTTTTTGTAATTCAAGTCAGTGGGGGTCAACACCGTCAGTACCCTTCTTTTCCACTAGATGGCAGAATGGCGTAGATGGTGGAACAGAACCCTGCACACATGAAAATAGCCTTGACTGTCCCTGCAGTCACAAAGAAGTCACAGATCTTTCAGTTTGTCAGGTCCTTTCACACTTGTTATTCAGCCTGCTCTTCAGCTATCTAAACTGCAAATTAAACAAAATAACATACTTTATCAGAGTGAGGGTTGTAAGTGGACTACTGACAGTATGGATGAAACCTGTTTATTTTTCTATTTCACAACTCTCTAATGTAACATTTTTTCTTGATCATTCAGCCCTGAAGTTGGTGTGCGGATGCTGAGTGTAGTCTTCCTGCTCCCCTCTCACACCTTACGAGCCACCGGACCTCCCCAGAACTGTGAGATGTTTTCTGCCGGCTGCCAAAGTTGGCTGTTGACCTGCTTGCCGCGTTTCCAAGCCAGTGGACATGCTCTCTCAGTATGTAGCTCTGCTCAGCCAGGGAGAAAATTCACACAACCACACATGCAAGGGAGGGTTTCTCACTTCAACGTTCCTCTTGGGAGTCACGCCCGATCCCTTGGCACCAAGAAGTACACTTTTCTATCATGTCATGCATATTTGGTCGTAAACTGGATGAAATGTGTTTGAATTCCACATATGCACACTTCTGCGTTGGTTACCAGCCAGTAGTACAAATTATATAACCCCAACGTTCCCCGGTCTGTAATCCATGGCTTTAATCTAAGTGATGCTCACCTAATGCCAACAAAACAACACGTGAGCTTCTTGATTTTATTTGTGAAACACACACACACACACACGCGCGCGCACACACATCTCCTGAGTTTGCCTTCGAGTGCACAGTGCTGCTTGGCTACATGAAAACAATGTGTACACGTGTCCTCGCAATCCTTTGGCAGTTTTAGCAACGTTGATGACGATCACTTGCAGTGGTTGTTGTGTTACAATAACAGCACGTGAAATCAAGGAATACAAATATTTACATCACTTAACAAAATGTTCCAAAAACAAGCAAGCATCATATGGGCATGACAGAGAGTGCCCTTTTGCCCCTCACTTGTGACACTGAACTGGCAGGGCAAAAGGTGTAAATCTTCAATGTGGAAATCTCTAGACCCCACCATGTAAGACAACTTGTTTTTCAGAGACCACGGGAAAAAGCTACTGATATGTTTTTTTGGACTGATAATAGTAAAGCAATATATAGTATAATAGTATATTGTTTATAATAGAATAAACAATACTAAAAGAAAGCTGTTATGTACACAATGTGACCCTAATAAACTTTTTATCCTCAGATACCTCAACCACTACGGCGAGGCTCTCGCCGACCTCATATAGGCTCTTCCATGGGGACAAAAAATTCCCTCAAATGTCTCAAAAATCTTACAGAAAGTCTTCACACAATAGTGGGGGCTGATCAAAGTGTAGAATAACAACAAAAACATAATTATTAGGGGTGTCAAATCAGATGAATCACAGTTTTCAAATGAATTAATCATGATTAATCACCATTTGCAAATATGTTTGAAATATGCTCATTTTCACTGTATTTTATTTACAGAAAGATAAATGACATGACAGGATAATATATATATTTACATATTTTATTAGGACTGTCAAATGATTAAAATGTTTACTTCAATTAATCAATTTTCAAATTAATTAATCATAATGTACAACAATGTGTAATATGCCAATTTGTACTGTATCATTTTAACAGAAGTATAAATAACAGGACATGCTTACATACACATCTGGATTAGGGCTGTCAAAGTATTAACATTTTTACTCAAATTAATCACAGTTTTAAAAAAAACAATTAATCATGATTAATCACCAATTGTAACCACATGTCTGAAATATGCCCTTTTTTTTTACTGCACCTTCGAAACAGAAAGATAAATGACAGGAAAAGATTATACATATACGAATTAGGGCTGTCAAATGAATAACTTTTTTTTACCAGACTATAACAGTTTTCAAACTCATTGATTGATCTTTACTTGCAGCTGTGTCTGAAATACGTAAATCTTTACTATATTTTATTAACAGAAGTATAAATGGGACAAGACAGGATTACGTATATCATGTATATTTGTATTTGAGCTATCCAATGATTGACTGTTTTTACTCAGATTAATCTGTTTTCAAATAAATTAATCATGTCTCTGTCTGCCGCCATAACAGAGAGGTGCACATTACGCAGAAAAAGTAACACAATTAGCTAAACCAATTTGTTACTGCTGTGAAGGTCTTATGTCTGACAGCCCTAGTAATTAAAACTGGAGTGTATAGTGTTGTTTCATACATACTATAGGGTGGGTTTTCACTGATGGTCAGTGAAATGTGCTACACAGAACTCATGGGGTTTCATTCCACATGGAGGAACATTGAGAAGTATTTATAGCAGCGGTGGAATTGATTGATTCAACAAGTCCAACATCTTGTACACTCTTGAGTTCCACTGAGGAGGCTTTGACATCAAGCGGATCCGTCTGCTGGCTTCTAGCCTCGTTATTACTCTGAAAGTCAGACACCGGACTGGACTCTGGGCTGTACGCTTTGTACCGTTCGGATTTTGTTGAGCTAGAACTCGGCTTGTGGCTTGAAGAGGCAGCCGGCGGTACCTGATAAGGGCTGATCCGCAACCACGGAAGTGTGCTGTGAAAAGAGCGGTTTCTTAAGAATGCAGAGGTCGTCGAAGCAGTCGGGAGTGCGGCCATCATAGCGGCGGGTGATGCCATGTAGCTCCATGGGTACGACAGCAATCCTCCAAAGGGTGGCAGTGAGATTCCCTGTGTGAAGAAACACAACAAATATTTCTTCATTTATCTCTTCAATGACCATTTAGAAACATTTACAGGCAATATTTTCTTAGTCCATTAATCTGAAGCTTGTTGTTTCGTTTAATTGGGTCATCAATTACACAAAAAAAGACAAACACATGTTTAAATCACAAAACGATTCATGGCATTCAACAACAATTGTCGATTAACTGGATAATTGATAATCATTGATGAACTGTTCCATCCATCCTTTTGTCCGTCCATCTGTCCGTCCATCCATCCGTCCGTTCATTCATCTTTTCGTCCGTCCATCCATTTGTCCGTACATCCATCCATCAATCCATCCATTCGTAAGTCCGTCCATCCATCCATCCGTCCGTCTATTCATCCATACATCCATTCAACAATCCGTCTGTCCGTCGTCCATCCATCTGTCCGTCCGTCCATCCGTTCGTCCATCCATTTGCCCGTACATTCATCCATCCGTCTATCCATTCGTGTGTCCGTCCATCCATCCATTCCTCCGTCCATCCATCCAACCATCCATTCATCCGTACATCCATCCGTCTATCCATCCATCCGTCCGTACATCTATCCATGCAATTCTGGATTAATTAGATAATCGATTTATCATTGATCCGTTCGTGGCCAAACCTGCCTGTCTAAGCCTGATCCCGTCAGATCTCAGAAGCTGGGCAGGGCCTGGTCAGTACTCGGATGGGAGACCTCAAAGGAACACCAGGTGCCACAGTGGGAGGAAATAAACTTTCCTTGTGCCCTAAGGCAAGGCACTTCACCCACATTGCCTAGTATGAAAGTGGTGTGTGTGTGAGTTTCGGAGGGTTTGATGGCGCACACTGGCAGCCTCGCTTTCCGTCGGTCTGCCCCAGGGCAGCTGTGGCTACATAGTGGCCTACCATCACCAAGTGTGGTGTGAATGAATATAGATGACCTCAATGTAAGCGCTTTGAGAGTCTTTGATAAAGCGCATAACAAGTGTAATTCTTTTATCCATCCATCTATTTTCTATGCCGGTTGTCCTCACGAGGGTCGCATAGCTACTCACGTCTAACAAATGTTATCATAAGATGGTCCATGAACAGATGGAACGGCGAGTAGCCTTTAAGCTTAGGTCACAACCAGTCACAACCGTCAATCATTTGGGCTCTTGCTGTCGGTCTATGTGCGAAAATTTCCGCATGGATGGCACATGAGTGCGATATCCGCAGACCAGCCGAAGAGGATCTTTGTCATGTCAGACAAACTCTATGTTTTTTTCATGTTGCAAACTTTCACACTCTGTACGTTTTCATGTTGTCCATACAGCCACTGTGTGTCTTTTGTACGTTTGCTGGTGTCCGGTTTGGGCGAAATGTCAATTTTTTCCTACATCACACTTGTACATCCTCCAGTCAATGTGTGTTGAGATGCAACTCCTTCTTGGTCACCACAACTACGGTCTGAACAAACAAAAGATCTGTGGGGGTCGCTCGGAAGTGGCCTCGCTCAGGGAGTAATCTAATGTAGAGTCGCAGCTGAAGCAAGCCGTAGAGGCTAGCAGGCTAGAATTGGTGTTTACATAACCCCTTCTGCCTCTTAAAATGGAAGATAGTGCTTCGGCAACTATGGTGCGTTCAAGTACCACCATACAAACTGTGAAAAAAACATTATCAGTGAAGCATCAAGACATGTAAAAAATATGGGCTACACTGTAAGTTTTACATGTATTATTACGTATTTCTAAATGATTAATGCTTACGGTGATAAATTTGTTTTCAGGAAAATTGTAAAAATACAAAATCAACAAATCTGTGGGCCCAGGAGTGCTAAATTGTGAATGCACGCGTGACATCCAAATACACCGAGGTACAGGGTCCCGGTGTATACGTACCTGAGCTAGGTGAAACATCAATGGAGAAGAAGCGGCGAGGCTTTGCGATCCGCCTCCGTGTTCCGTGTCATTTAATCCAGAGAAAGAGGAAAGCAGATGTCCCATCGAGTGAAAAGCCCCCGTCTTCACCGACAACTGTCCTGGGTGGAACAGCAAAGGTGGCCCGAGTTCAAAACAACGCTGGCTGCTGGAACGAGCCACAGTCTGCAGCTGTCCGGTCCTGCACGGCGATGAGCTTTGTGTTTCCGTCGACACAAGAGGCAGCTGTTTCAGCCCCTCTCTGACTTTACCCCTGGAGGAGTCCATCCCCGTTGAGACCGCTGGATCCTTCATGTCCTTCTTCATACTGAAGAATGAAGGTTCAGCCCAAGAACCCCCAACTTCACCCACATCCTCACCTTGTAGATCCATATCTGAATCGCTTCCAGTGTTCTCATCTGTTGGGAACATGCGATCGGGAGGGAAAACTGTCAACTTAGGTGGTATGATCACAGTTGTCTCGCACAATATCGCCCGGTTTTCGGAAAAGAATGAATGAATAAATGATGGCCGTTTGGTGGTAGACAATGGTCTATTATTAGTCAAAACATACGGAAATACACGTGGGTTTTTTTTAATAGGATTTTGGCCACACAGCATGAAGTCAGGAAGTCAGCCATGGCATCTCCCACATGAGAGAGTGAAAAAAGGTCTCCTCCCATCCCATGTGGAAGTGGTAAGTTTTTGGATTCCTAAGTTTAGACAAAATAAATTCGAGGCTAACTGGTTAGTTTGCCAGCTCGCTAGATAGCTGCCATCTCAAGTCCCTGCAGCCTAAGAGTTGCAATGTGGTGTCAGCAATGAATAATACAAGTCATGTTAAAAAAACCCTTAGTAGAAAGTAAAATGTTCTATGCCCTAACCACGACAATATTCCACTTATTAACACAGAGTCCCATATCGTGGAAATTCATCTACTGCAGTCGGGTCTGGAGGCAATCAAGCGCTATAAACGAGAGACGACTGTTACACACGGTGAGACAACAAGACCCTGTGATGACTTTCCGACTGAACGGCACAGCGACTTGGGGTTATGATCTGCATTCAACAACCTAGCTCGCTGTGTTGGTGTGCTGCCCCGACAGGTAAATAATTCATGTTACTGCAAACACGCTTGTTGACACCCTGCCAGACTCACGCTGCACGCAATGCCTGCTTCCACACCCCATGAGCGTGACACTTGCTTGACAAAGCAAGCATGTCACCAAAAGTAACAACATCAAAAACAAAAAGCATCAGAAAACATTTCAAAATTCGTCATTTTCCTGCAAAATATATATGATAAATACTGTAAAATACACCTACAAAATAATAGCAATGCCGCTAGTCCACCATGGAAATGAGGTAACTGACATTAGTTTTTTTATTTTTGGTATCCCGCCACCCCCACACCAACACTGACTTAGAAAACATTTTTGTCACACTTACTGTCATGGATAAATAAACAACAATGAAATTATTAGAAGTCATTATTTTGACATGTTTGGATACGCCCCCCCAATAACGTTACGCTGGAGCCTATCCCAGCTTACTTTGGGCCGAGACGTGGGGTACACCTTGGACTGGTCACCGGCCAATCCCAGGGCGCATGTAATTAAAAAACAACCCTTCACATGCTAACCACTAGGCCAACGTGCGGCCAGAGAGAGTAAGCGTTTATGAATAAGAGTCTAGAGCAGGGGTGTGTTGCCCGCTGCTGTTTTTTATTGGGCTGAAGTACGTTCTAAAAATATAATTTAACAAGAAAACTTGAAAAAAAAAAACCCTCTAATATTCTGTTTATCATTGGTAGAACCCTCTAGACATAAAATAACACCCCTACAATCACCATTAGACTGTTATCACCCAATATGGTAAACATAATAAGAGAAGATAAGGGATTAATATGACATAAATAAGACTGGTGCTCAAGTGTGTTGCTTTAAATGTGTTCCGGTGTTAGAAGAGCCTGAAGAGCCGTTTTGCGTGGGTTACAGTTTCAGTAGCCCCTGGTAGGGATTTTTATTAAGGATTATTGATTATTCAAAGCTGCAATAAAAGCCTGTTGTTCCGCACATCAAATCTGGTGTTTGAGTGTCTCTATAAAACTGCATATGAATATGAATGTGTCTACCGAATGCCTTATATTTGTATTTTACTTCATTTAGCCATTTTTATGCTTGGAAATGCTTCATTTAGGAATAAAAGGTAGAATTTGCTTAAATATACAAATTTTTGAGGAGGCTGTATTCAAACACAAACAGCATCACTTATTAATATATTTTTGGAAAGAGTGAAGTGGTGAAATTTGAAGGGCGAAATAGCAAAGGGATTACTCATATAGATATCTTTATGGCAATATCCTAATCAAATAAGAAACATATATTTTAATTCATATAGAAATATATTTAAATATTTTAACATATATTTTAATTAATTATATATTTATATTACATAAAAAAGATAGTGGAAAGGTTAGTGGAGTGCAGTACTTGGCTGCAACCAGCGGAGGTGCTGTTTTTCCAGTCTTAGCTACTTCGAGGAAGATAAAAAGTGTGACATCCACCATGGACCTTTGAGCTACGTTGGTGTCTGGGGTTCAGTGAAGTTAGTGTGTCACCTTGACAATTTGGCGTGTACGTCCCGGCCCAGGATTGCTGAGGAGAATAAAATGGGTCACTGGTGCCGGGCTGGTCCCACGAGTCGTCTGAATCGGCACAGTCTGTTTTGCTGTCCCGCGGCGAGGATATGTTTGAAGGGTTATTCCTGCGGATAGATAGATACAGGAGATAGAGATTAGGGTTTTCCAACCAGGCCAAGAGTTCTGTACACGTAGGTCGACCTCTTTTCTCGTCTTCCATTGCCTGTGTCCCTGAATCCCTTGGCGAATGGGTTGTTGTCGATTTTTAGCTGCGTAATCTTGTAAAGAGAAGATAATGGATGAGTTACTCGATGGGAGAAGTGGGAGCACAGCCAAGATTCTGGTTAGTCTGGTCAGTCGGGTCTAGCCAGGCTGAGGTACCTTCTCGTTTTGGTAAGCAGTGACGGCGATAAACTCCGTCTCGGGGAAGACATAAGTCAGGAAGGTGCTGTATGGGAGCTTCATGATGTCGTTGGCTCGCACAATGTGGAACCTGGGCTGGTACTTGTGCATCGAATTCAAAATTGTCTAAGGAGGCAAAGACGAGTGCGTAAGAAGGAGCTTGTGACGCGATCACAGATTGACAAACGTACAAATCCGTGCTTATCCGATATATTGTTGGTGAGTTTGAGTTTATGGAAGGCGACAGGCTTGCTCATCCACTGCTCTCCCCTGGATGGACTCTCGGGATGAATGTACATGCGCTTCGGCATCTCCGGGTCGGCTTTCCCAGCCACCATCCAGCGGGAGTTGGGGTGAAACTTGTAACGGAAGTCGTCCACAGAGACGATGTCCATCAGCAGGATGTACTTGGACGCTTTGTCAAGGCCGGCAACCTTTACTTTGAAAGCCGGGAACATCCTCCTGTAACACACGTAATGGATTTATAAGATTTATTTGAGGCAATGATATACTGTTTTTGGAAAGGCTTTTTTTCTACATGACACCAGCCAGCATACCTGCGACCCTATTGAGGATCAGCAGCATAGAATCCATAGATGGATGGATGGATGGATGGATGGATGGATGGATTTCATACACAAGGGCATTCCAAAAATCATTCATCCAAACCTTTTCCAGTCAGGGCCACATAATGAAACTTTTGTTTTTTTCCAAATAGTTGTACTTGCTTCTTTTTCTTCTCGTAATATTATGACTTCATTCTCATAATAGTTTGAATTTTTCCCCAACCAAAGTTTCCACAAAATACTTGTTTTGCACCTTTATATCAAAATCATATTATGAGTAATAAACTTCTCTTTGATATTTCAACTCTAGGCTACTAAAACAATAATACGTTTTTGTCATATTACAAGTTTATTGTCTTTAAAAAATGTTTATTTGAATCTTTTACTTCATTTCATTTTAGTAAATTTTCTTCTCATACTTGTGACATGATTTATGTAATATTTTGATTTCATTCTCTTAACATGATACAAATTTTCCCCAAACCTATTTTCCAAAAATGACTTTAAAAACTGTTTAATATAGCATTTTTCTCTATGCTACTAAAAAGACATTATTTTTCCTCATTATTTACTCTCGTTTTTCGTTTATTCTTGTATAATTACATAGTTTTCCTCATCTGTAAAATTCTCGATCCTGTAGAATTACTTTTGTTTTTTTCCAATTCTGCTGTTTTTAAATTTTCCAACTATTCCAACTTTCTGGTCAGTTTTCTTTTATAGATAATACTTTATGACTTTATTCCCTTAAAAGTTATTCCTGTTGGTTTCTCATGTTGCAATTAAAAAATCATCCCGTTTCCTGGATTCAACTTTGCACTTGTAAAGTGATGTTATTCGTGCTCATGGCGTAAAGTCAGGACTTTTTTTCTTGAGTTTTTTTTCCCATGTTTGCAGTTTTGTAGTGAAATTATATGTTTAGAATGTGCACGGGCCAATTGAAACTGTGGGCCGCACTTTGGACACCCTGCACTGAGGTCCTTCCATAAACCATGCAGGTCAGATGAATGGAAAGGGGAAAGAAGTTCTAACAAGAATAGAACATATACAGTATATAGAGAGATGCTTTACTATTTTGCATGCATATATATGTATATATGCATATACTGCATGTACAGTATATATATATATAAATTGAATCATAGGGAGTATATCATATAAGACGCTAAAGACTCGACTCACCTTCCCGACTTAGTAATAACCATCTCCGTTCCCATTTTGTGAAACTCGTTCCATAAATCTTTGGATTCCAGGGTAACTTTGGGGTCGTCGCTCAGGTTCTTCAAGGGACGCAGCGGGTTGGCTTGGTTCTGTCGGCCCGGAGCTTCGGAGCTCACAGGCTGGCGCTCAGCCTCCGCCCGGGACGCCGCCGCCGCGTCCGGGACGCGCAGCGCGGGGTGCAAGGAAGGCTGTGCGGCGGACAGGACGGGGCGCTGCGCTTGGAAAGGATAAAAAGCCATGGCGACCGTTTCTCCATCAAAGTGGGCGCGAAGAGGCCGGGCCACCTACTGTCCTGCACGTTCACATCCAGAACTGCGAGAAAAACAGAAAGTCCAACTCCTAAGAAGCCTGAGTGAGGACACGACTGAGAAGCCAACGCTGAAATAGTTCTCCTAAGTGGGCGGAGTTTCACAGCCTTGACCTGTGGGGCACTTTTTACACTCACATGGCAAAGTTATCATTTATGATGAATGTCAATAAAATGGTGCGCGCTGGGAGTCAAACGTCACGGTTAATAATGTAAGTCTCTGACAGGGACACCATCCACACAATTGACATTTTTATTCCCATTACCATCTTCATTGCTTATCGTCGTCGATCAATTCTTGCTTTGTTAATCAATGGAATATTTTAACAACATCACAGCCCAGAAATGACAAGGAATAACCTGCCTATGGTCATCTTTACACTCCTATTATCAACTCTTATAGCTAACAGCGATCAAATAAGCTAGCTTAAGAAGCCAAAAAAAATACCACTTCCACACAGAATGGGAGGGGACGGTTTTTTTCATTCTGTCACAATATTCTATACATTTGCCAGATCATTGCACAGCTGCTACTTTCAATGTTTTGTGTCATTACTGTGCCCTAGTGACCACATTACTACATGTGACTTGAAATTGAATGTGTTTTGACTAAAAATAGACCATAGTCTCCCGTTAAACTGCCATCTGCCATAAACCTCTGCCAAGGAGGTAAAGTGTTTGCCTGCATTTATCTGTTTGTTTTTTTGTGTTCAAAATAACATTTTAAGATAAAATTGAATACAAATTTCAGGAATTACGGGAATGGGGTATGGAAGAATTGATACAGTGCTGGGGGGTGATCCAGATCACCGTCTGGATGTAGAAATTTTTGAAAGGAGCCCCAATAATGCGTACATGTCATCATACGCAAAAGCAGTCTCAGAGAAGCCACCCGCAATTTTTGGCTATACACTTGTCCCTTGCCACTTTGTGTTTCCAGTTTTTATTGCGGATCTTCTAAATTACGTTTTTTTTTGTAATTTTTTTGGTCTCAATGAAGCATTTTCCAGCATAAAAATGGCTAAATGAAGTCAAATACAAATATAAGGCACTACACTACACTGGTCAGTAATGTTACATTGATGGGACAAAAGGCACCTAAGGAGGTACTGTGTGGAAAATGAACGGATGGATGTCTCATTTGATTTTATTATGTCTACATGGGTAGTCTGAGTGGCTATAGGGGTGTTATTCCATGTCTAGAGAGCTCTAATAATATTAAAAAACCCAATTAACTGTGATAAAGGAAGGATGACTGTACCTTCACTGATACCATGGAACCCAAGCAGCAAACCCGAGCCTTGATCTTCTCATGTGATGTGCAACCAAAAAGTATTTGATTTATGTTGAACAGCAGAAAAGAGGGCTAAAAGCCGGTGCAAAAATAAAAAAACATTCTCATTTAGTCCTTCAGGATGTTATAGTTATTGTTTCCAAGAATAGTTGAAACTGTGAGCCTTTTGGGTTTCATACAAGAGACCACCTCCACATCCTTTGTGGATGTAGATTGTGTTTGCTGCCAACGTGTCTGCCAGCCTAAGTATCCCTGTATCCCTGAGAGACTCATGATGGATTCTAATGCAGCTCTGCCTGAGGGATCCAATGTCACAGGCGTTTAGTGTTGCTTGTTCACAGAGCTTCTCATAATGAATGCAAATTCATTTTTTAATCATTTTGTGGAATGCGTGGTGACATCTCTTTCAGACGCTTAAAGTCTCACCTTGTTTGAAAACTGTGGAAGAGAAAATAGAGATATGGCACCTTCTCCGAACCTGCACAGATCTCTTACATGGCTCTTCTTGGATGTTGTTTAGTAGCAAATGGAAATTCCATGCGTGTAGTTATTATTGAGGTAAAGTGATGATAAAAAATGACTCTTGGATAACATTTGGTCTTTTCTTCATTAGAAGATGTGGAAGAAAAAAAATGCCTGTTTTTAGTGAGTGGCTGTTATATTAAGTATAAGTCTAAAATGATTTGCAACAGAAGTCATTACTCATGTGCTGAAATACACAATTTCTGCTACACAGACATCACACTCATCCTTCTGGTCATGGTTTATGGGTCATATCATTCTCTCACGCTTCTCTGGTTTTCCAAAAACAATGTAAAAAATGATAGGTGTTTTATGGTTGACTATGACCTATGGAACGCTATGAGTCTGTAAAGAAAGGTTATCCTCTCATTCTGTGTGGAAGTGGTAAATTTTTAGCTTTTTTTGTCTTTATTATTGAAACACTTTCTTAAGTTTGAAAGTAAAGTAAATTGGAGAAGCCAACTAATTATCTTGGTAGCCTGCTACGCTAGTGGAGGCCATCTATTATGTCCCCGCACCGATCCCTTATTCCGCACAACGTGATGTAAACAAAGAATAATAGGAGTGTAAAAGTGACTGTATGGATATTATTTCATGTCTAGAGGGCTTGTACTTCCTCGCTGAAAGTCAAGGCCAGCAAAGCTTTCTCTGCTGGCCTAAACACAATCAGAAGCATTGTCCTTTAGTTACATCTTCCAGGCTAATTTGTTCCATGAAATTGTGAACAGTTTATTATCTCCATTTGGAAGAGTGTCTTTTGGGTGCACTGCTTCCAGTGGGCTTCCAGTTGTTACGGAAATTATTCAGACCCCTTTAAATTGTTCACTCATTGCAGCCGTTTGCCAAAATCCAAAAAGTTCATTTTATTTCTCATTAATGTACACTCAGCACCCCATCTTGACAGAAAAAAACGAAGTGTAAACATTTTTGCAAATGTATTAAAAAAGAAAAACTAAAATATCACATGGTCATAAGTATACAGAACATGTGCTCAGGAGTACAAGAACCTGGAGTTTTTCACACCTGGATTTGGGGATCCTCTGCCATTCTTTCTTGCAGATCCTCTCCACTTCTGTCAGGTTGGATGGTGAACGTTGGTGGACAGCCAATTGGGTTTAGGTCAGGGTTCTGGCTGGGCCAGTCAAGAACGGTCACAGAGTTGTAGCAAAGCTGTGTGCTTAGGGGTCGGAATACTTTCAGTATGTTTTTAAGTCCAGTCATGTTTCAGCTTGTGTGTATTGCTGTGCCATGTAAATGTAATCCGCCCATGGCCTTCAGAATCAGGAGCGCTGGCCCCTGTCACATGAAGTCAGAGCTCAGCTTTGCCTCACGATGTCTTCTGATTGGTCGATCTGAGCAAAACAAGACCTGGAGTAGGAGAAACAAACATCTCTGGAGAGTAGACGCACTTTATTGTGACGTAGAGGTGCGTGATAATTATTGGGTTGGTATGGTGGAATTATGATGTCCATCCATGCATTTTCTGTGCCGCTTATCTGGAATTATGATGTCATAACATAAAAAATTGCTACGATAAGTGATCTTTTCAAAAAAGCTCTCCAGTGAGACATTGTTTTTGCATCTTTTGAGATGAATATAGATTGTGCACTGCTCCAAATGATGCTACAAGGTGGAGGTTTGGGAAGTTTTGGGTGAGAACAGCCGTGTGTTGAGAGAAACGCTTGGTTTTTTAAATTAGTTATTTAGGCGTGGTTGCGGTCGGCTCCAACTAGTTTTGCTTCAGTAAAGACATTGTTGATGGACCACCTCCTCATCACCCTTACAACATCTGTGCAGATGTTACAGTGTTCATCCCGTGAACTAGCTAGCTCAGTTCAAGCTTAGGAGTGGGGTATGGGTATATCATTCACTAAAGTAAATGCCCAAACCTGAGTGCGCGTTTCTTTCCAAGCCCCAGACATGGGGATTGTATCATCATTACGACTTTATGATCTCCATCCCCATCCACAGCTGAAGCGAAGCCAAAAAACTTCCCAGGTCCCACCCTGAGTGATATAACAGATGAGCGTCAGTCCATGAAGGGAAAACTCTAAAAACTGGAAGAGACAATCTTAGCCTTTGATATATTCCTTCAACCATCTTTTCTGCGTCCAAGAACCTTGAGATGCACTAAAAGACGCCATCCTGTTCCAGCTTTTAAAATGAGTTATCACTTGTCCTGGGGGGGGGGGGGGGGAACGGCACACGCTGCTGCCTTTCGTGCAGACGGTAAAGGTTCCCTCCCAACACCCCGCCAGTGGTCCATGCTCCAAATAGAAGTTTTGCGCCAAGAAAGTCCTCCGGCATGAAAACGAAGCCAAATGAGTTGTGTGACTTACTGTGGCCACGGGAAAAACCAAAAGACCCCCAAGAAGTTGATTGTCATTGGGAGCAACAACCCAAAATCTGACATTCCCATATTTCCAAGGCACTATATACTCCTACACACAGCCCACCTCTAGGAACCATACAAAGATCAATGAAAAAGTTAGGTTTTTGTTGTGCTTTTCTTCAAAGTCATGTTAAAATCTCAAATCAAGAGTTGAGTGTCTTGTGAACCCCTAATGTCTACCATACCGATTAATAGGAGTCTAAAGGCAACAACTATAGGGGTGTTATTTCATGTCTAAAGGGCTCTATTGTTAAAAAGCACATTTAGCAGGTTTTCTGTTTGAACTATGAAAATAGTCCATTCATAAATAAGGAATGGTACTTTGCGGACATTCACTTATCACGTGGGGTCTGGAAACAATTAACCGTCATAAACGAGGGATTACTGTAGTCCGTTTGCCGTTAACTGTATCCTTGTGTGAAATAGAGTTTTACAGTGGAACAAAACACTACCTAAATATGCACCATATGAGTTTTTGCAAAATCCCAAAACAATAACTTTGGGCTTCTCAAGGCCGATGTGATAGTTTTTTATATTTACTTCTACATTTAGATTTTAGTGTAGCTTGATTTTCTCACCGCACATTATGGGTAATCAAAATGATCACTATTTTTATGTCAAATTTCCCTCATATGAGCCCGATAATGAACGTGCACCCCTAACAATATCTATACGCAAACACAACTTCCCAGGGAAGAACCCTAAAAATTTTCAAAACCAGCACAAAAATGAACCCAAAAATGTAACATTTGGCATGGGAACCAATACTTTCAGGAAAAACATGGCTTCTGAAGTTGCAAGAACTTGGAAAACACCCACACACGCAGCCCAGTACAACTCACTGTGATGGTACCATGAAAAACTGTAAAATCCGGGACATTTTCATCTATTTGAAAAAAAGACATGTCTTGGTATCAAATCCCACATGCACCAGTGAGGGACTATTAGACCAACACACAAGTACTATATAATGTGCTGTAAGTAAACAAAGTTCCTAGCAAGTCTGTCTGCAACGCAATGTCTTCAAATCACTCTGATGAATCCATGAAAAGTGCCACACTTTCCCAGGAGTCCCAGAAGTGGACCTCTCACTCTGGCCGGTTAAAAATGCATGTTTAAAGTCTATTTTTGCCAGGAGCTGTGTCAAGAAATTCACACACTCTGATGGGACAGAATCTGCTCAATGTTCTACATGAAACACCCAAGCAGGCTCTCTATCAATTATTACAAGGTCACATGATTCCGATAACTCCCGACATCAAGGCAAGTGGCAACCTTTAAGAGGATCTCGAAATGTTTGTACGTTTAATGTATGCTTCGGTTAGGATGGGCTAATAAGTTTTTAAGTCTGTACTGTGTATGCTCCACTAACTCAGACCATACATCAAAAACTGTTCCAAAATCCCAACATCTTCAAAAATATAATAATATAACTATGCACAAATGAACAAATATTCGTTTACTTCAAATGGTACTGTGCTTTGACAATTTTACCACAGGAGGACGGAGGATTGAACCAGCAGAATAGAATAAGCGAATAAAATTACTGCTGGATTTTTTTCCCCGTTTCAGCTGTTTTCATTTTCAACTTTCTTCCTGTCATGTTTATTCTCAGAAATTTTTTACTTTCATTTTATGACATTATTTACTTGTATTACTTAATGATCTAAATACAGATACAAGATACAAGATAAATACAGAGGGTTGTGTCAGGAAGAGCATCCGATGTAAAACATTGCCAAACCAGAACATGCGAATCAAACAAATGACTTCCATACCGGATCAGCGGTGGCCCAGGTTAACAACGCCCACCACTGGTGCTGTTCACCGACAGGGTGCTGGTGGAAACTGGGTTACTGTTGGTCGAAGAAGGAGAGGAGGAAGGTGTGTCCGTAGGTGGAGAGAGAAGAGAAATGCTAAAAGTCTAGAACTAAGAGTTGGGACTTTGAATGTTGGAACTATGACAGGAAAAGGTAGAGAATTAGTTGACATGATGCAGAGGAGGAAGGTAGACATATTATGTGTCCAGGAGACCAGGTGGAACGGTAGCAAGGCTAGAAGCTTAGGAGCAGGGTTCAAGCTGTTCTATCATGGTGTAGATAGGAAGAGAAATGGAATAGGGCTGATTTTGAAAGCGGAATTCGCTAGCAACGTCCTGGAGGTAAAAAGAGTGTCAGATAGAGCGATGAGCCTGAAGCTAGAAATCGAAGGTGTGATGTTCGATGTTGTTAGTGGGTATGCTCCACAGGTAGGATGTAAGATGGAGGAGAAAGAGAAATTCTGGTCAGACCTGGATGAAGTGATGCAGATCATCCCTAGAAGTGAGAGAGTTGTCATTGGTGCGGACTTCAATGGGCATGTTGGTCCAGGAAACAGAGATGATGAGGAGGTGATGGGCAAGTTTGGTATCCAGGAGAGGAACGCTGAAGGACAGATGGTGGTCGACTTTGCAAAAAGGATGGAAATGGCTGTAGTGAATACTTTCTTCCAGAAGAGACAGGAACATAGGGTGACCTACAAGAGTGGAGGTAGGAGCACACAGGTAGACTACATCTTGTGTAGAAGGTGTAACCTGAAGGAGGTCAGTGACTGCAAAGCAGTGGTAGGTGAGAGTGTAGCCAGACAGCATAGGATGGTGGTGTGTAGGTTGACTCT
This sequence comes from Oostethus manadensis, assembly GCA_024372805.1. Taxonomy (NCBI): domain Eukaryota; kingdom Metazoa; phylum Chordata; class Actinopteri; order Syngnathiformes; family Syngnathidae; genus Oostethus; species Oostethus manadensis. The sequence continues at coordinate 363,260 of QODF01000057.1, forward strand.
AGTGGTGAGAAGGATGAAGAGGGTAAAGGCAGAGCAGAGGACAAAATGGTGGAAGCTGAAAAAGGAGGAGTGTTGCGTGACTTTTAGGAAGGAGTTGAAAAAGGCTATGGGTGGCCAGGAAGTCCTTCCAGATGACTGGACAACTACAGCTACTGTGATCAGGGAGACAGGTAGGAGAGTACTTGGTGTGTCATCTGGAAGGAAAGTAGATAAGGAGACTTGGTGGTGGAATGAGGAGGTGCAGGAGTGTATACAGAGTAAGAGGTTAGCTAAGAAGAAGTGGGACACTGAGAGGACTGAAGAGAGTAGACAGGAGTACAGAGAGATGCAGCGTAAGGTGAAAGTAAAGGTGGCAAAGGCCAAACAAGGGGCTTATGATGACTTGTATGCTAGGTTGGACAGCAAGGAGGGAGAGAAAGATCTATACAGGTTGGCAAGGCAGAGGGACAGAGATGGGAAGGACGTGCAGCAGGTTAGGGTGATGAAGGATAGGGATGGAAGGGTATTGACAGGTGCCAGTAGAGTCATGGGAAGATGGAAAGAGTACTATGAAGAGTTGATGAATGAGGAAAATGAGAGAGAACAACGAGTATAAGAGGTGACTGTTGTGGACCAGGAAGTAGCAAAGATTAGTAAGGAAGAAGTGAGGAGGGCATTGAAGAGGATGAAGAATGGAAAGGCACTCGGTCCTGATGATATACCTGTGGAGATATAGAAGTATCCAGGAGAGGTGGCAGTAGAGTTCCTGACGGAGAGTTGTGGCAACTACAGAGGAATAAAGCTGATGAGGCATACAATGAAGTTATGGGAAAGAGTAGTTGAAGCTAGACTAAGGGCAAAACTGAGCATTTGTGGGCAGCAGTACGGTTTTATGGCAAAAAAGAGGGGTGGAGGTTTGTCCTGGAAAGGAGAGGAATGAATGTTAGCCGCAGCAAGATGGAGTACATGTGTGTGAATGAGAGGGACCCAAGTGGAAGATTGACGTTAACGGGAGAAGATATAAAGAAGGTGGAGGACTAAGTACTAAGTCAGTACTTAGGGTACTTAGGGTCAACAGTCCAGAGCAATGGAGAGTGTGGAAAAGAGGTGAAAAAGCGTGTGCAGGCAGGCCGGAATGGGTGGAGAAAAGTGTCAGGTGTGATGTGGGATAGAAGAGTTTCAGCTAAAATGAAAGGAAAGGTACAAAACTGGTTTAGAGACAGGGCCGCTAAGGAAAAGACAGGAGGCAGAGCTGGAGGTAGCAGAGATGAAGATGCTGAGGTTCTCTTTGGGTGTGATCAGGAATGAGCACATCAGGGGAACAGCACATGTTAGAGGTTTTGGAGATAAACTCAGAGAGGCCAGACTGAGATGGTTCAGACATGTCCAGAGGAGACATAGTGAATATGTTGGTAGAAGGATGGTGAGTTTTAAATTGCCAGGCAGGAGGCCTAGAGGAGGCTCCACCGTGAATCACCACCTTAGTGTGGTGGAGGGTTTTGAGGGCCAGAGTGATCTTAGGAGCTATGTTGTTGGGGGCTTTATGCCCCTGGTAGGGTCTCCCAAGGCAAACAGGTCCTAGGTGACGGGCCAGACTAAGAGTGATTCAGAAGACCCTTAATGAATAAAATCAAGAGGAGTGACTGTACCACGCCCGGACGTGGGACACCAAGGCCATGGAATGTCACTTCTCTGGTGGGGAAGGAGCTCGAGCTTGTGGAAGAGACATTCAGACTAGATGTAGTCGGACTCACCCCAACCAACAGTTTGGGCTCTGGAACCAAATTCCTTGAGAGCGGCTGGACTTTGTTCTGCTCTGGAGTTACTGCAGGGGAGAGGCGGCGAGCTGGGGTGGGCTTATTAATAGCCCCCCGGCTTGGTGCCTCTGTGCTGGAGTCATCCCCGGTGAACGAGAGGGTTATTTCCCTACGTCTTCCGGCTGGGGAAAGGGTCCTGAGTGTGGTTTGTGCGTACGCGCCGAATGGCAGTTCAGAGTACTCAACCTTCTTGGAGTCTATCAGAGGGGTTCTGGAGAGCACCCCAACTGGTGACTCCATAGTTCTACTGGGAGACTTCAACACCCATTTGGGCAATGACAGTGTGACTTGGAGGGGTGTGGTTGGGAGGAACGGCCTCCCTGATCTGAACCCGTGTGGTGTGTTGTTGCTGGACTTCTGTGCGAACCACAGTTTGTCCATAACAAACACCATGTTCGAACATAAGGATGTCTGTCGCGGGTTCAAAAGACTGAAGAAATGATGTTGGTTTTTTCCCACTTTATCCACTTATATCCCCAAGCCATGCAGAAAAAAAAATGCACCAATCCATAATGAAAAATAGGGAGGAAACCTTCCCTTTAAATACCCCACCCCAGCCCCTCCCTCGGGCATACCAACACACATTAAGAGGGGTATTACAGCAAACTTGTTTACATCCAAAAATGGATTACTCAATGCAAATATGCAAGGCAGAAATGTCCTAATAACCACAATACCCATGTCCCTCCTTTGGCATAACAAAAATGAACTCACAATCACCTTTTAATTTAAACCCAGCATTTAGTTTAGTCCACAGTCACCTGACCACCGCAAGCGCGCCAATTTATGCCTCTTAATGAAGCACCGCGGAAGTGCCTCGTTTGGGACGTGTGGTGAGTGAGCGTGGTCCCAGCCATGCGATTAAGCAGGTAAGACCTTGATGTGGTAAGGTTTACCGTGGGCAAGTGTGGCATGTGGGCATTGAATGTGCACCCTCGGATGTCTGGCACTCAACAGTGGAGCAGTGAATAGTCCGTGAAAGGGATAGCCCATTCGCTCCCAGCTAGCACACTCCTTTTGGGGGGAGTGAGAGACAGAGAGAGAGAAAGAGAGAGAGAGAAAGAGAAGCGCTGTGTCTTAAAGGGATGGAGGGATACCTTTTACTCCGTCACAATGTCCATAAGTGTACTTGGCACCAGGACACCCTAGGTCGCAGGTCTATGATCGACTTTGTGGTCGTATCATCAGACTTGTGTTGTTCTGGACACTTTCTTCTGGTGAAGAGAGGGGCTGAGCTGTCAACTGACCACCACCTGGGGATGAGTTGGCCAAGCGGCACGCGGATTCGGCGGTGGTCGAGGCAAAAACCCTGGTGTGGAGTTCGATGAGGCTATGTAGCACGACTTTCGGTCGGCCTCGAAGAGATACTGGCAAACCGTCCGACACCTTAGAAAGGGGAAGCAGCCCCCAGTTCACACTGTTTACAGTGCGGACGGGGGCTTGCCAACCTCAACTGAGGATATAGTTGGTCGGTGGAAGGAATACTTTGAGGCCCTTCTCAATCCCACTGACATACCTTCCGTAGAGGAAGCAGAGTCTGAGGATACGTATGTGGACAGTTCTATCACTGTGGCTGAGGTATTTGGGGTAGTTAAAACACTCCCCAATGGCAAGGCTCGGGGGTGGACAAGTTTCACCCTGAATTTCTCAAGGCTATGGATGTTGGAGGACTGTCTTGGTTGACATCCCTCTTAAACATTTCATGGAAGTCGGGAAGAGTACCTCTGGACTGGCAGACCGGGGTGGTGGTCCCCATTTTTAAAAAGGGTGACCAGAGGGTGTGTTTCAACTTAAAGGATCACACTCTTCAGCCTCCCTGGGAAAGTCTACTCCAGGGTGCTGGAGAGAACGGTACGACCATTAGTCGAAACTTGGTAACAGGAGTTGCAATGTGGTTTTTGTCCCGGTCGCGGAACACTGGACCAGCTCTACACTCTTGCCATGGTACTGGAGGGTATGTGGGAGTTTGCCCAACCAGTCTACATGTGCTTTGTTGTGTTGGAAAAGGCATGACCGTGTCCCTCGTGGTGTCCTGTGGTCTGGGAGTACGGGATTGGTGGTCCGTTACTATGTGCCATTCGGTCCTTGTACAATCAGGAGCCTGCTTCGCTTTGCCAGCAGTAAGTCGAGCTTGTTTCCGGTGAACGTTGGCCTCCGCCAAGGCTGCCCTTTGTCACCGATTCTGTTCATAATCTTCATGGACAGAATTTCTAGGCGCAGTCAAGGTGTTGAGGCAGTCCAGCTTGGTGACCTTAGAATCTCGTCTCTGCTATTTGCAGACGATGTGGTCCTTATGGCCTCATCGGGCTGTGACCTTCAACGTTTACTGGAGCAGTTTGCAGTTGAGTGTGAAGCTTCTGGGATGACACTCAGCACCTTCAAATCCAAGGCCATCGTTCTCAGTCGGAAATGGGTGGATTGTACCCACCGGGTTAGAAGTGAGGTCTTACCTCAGGTGGAGGAGTTCAAGTATCTCAGGGTCTTCTTCACAAGTGAGGGACGGTTGGCGCGCCAGGTCGATAGACGGATCGGTGCAGCGTTAGCAGTAATGCAGTCGCTGTACCGGACCGTCGTGGTGAAGAGAGAGCTGAGTCAAATAGCAAAGCTTTCTGTTTACAGATCAATCTATGTTCCCAGTCTCACCTATGGTCATGATTTATGGGTCATGACCGAAAGAACGAGATCGCAGATACAAACGGCAGAAATTAGTTTCCTTCGTAGGGTGGCTGGACTCACCCTAAGAGATAGGGTGAGGAGCTCGGCCATCCGGGAGGAGCTCAGAGTAGAGCCGCTGCTCCTTCACATCAAGAGGAGCCAGTTGAGGTGGCTCGGGCATCTAGTTCGGATGCCTCCCGGGCGCCTCCCAGGTGAGGGGTTTCAGGCATGCCCAGTCAGGAGAAGGCCCCCGGGAAGACCAAGGACACGCTGGAGGGACTATGTCTCACTGCTGGCCTGGGAACGCCTTGGTGTCCTCCTGGTGGAGCTGGAAGAGTTCGCCGGAGAGTGGGAAGTGACTTCCCTACTGAGACTGCTGCCCCCGCGACCCGGACCCGGATAAGCAGACGAAAATGGAATGGAGGCCTAGAGGAAGACCAAAGAGGAGGTTTATGGATTTCGTGAAACAGGACATGAAGGTAGTTGTCGCAAGAAGAGTATACAGAAGACAGGGTTAGATGGAACAATTGACCCCTGAAGGGATAAGCCGAAAGGAAAAGAAGAAGATTTACTCGTGTTACTTGACTTGTTTGTCACAACTTTTTTGCTGTTTTTGTTACAATTTTTTCAACTTTTTTCTACAAAAATAATTTTTTTTATCATTTTATGTTGTTGTCATAAAATTATCACTTTTGTTCGTTTTTTTGCTTAATATTTCCCTTTATTCTTTTAAGACCGGCTGATTTATTTATTTTTGTTAACTTTTCTTAGTATTCTATTTTTATTCTATATTGTTCAGCGTGTACACAAGAGTTTAGTATTGTATGTCTAGTAATGTAATGTGGGTGGATGTGTAAGAGTGTCCGAGGCAGCATAAGATCTGAGTGATTGGCATGGCTGATGGACAAAGCGGGTAAAAGCGTTGGGCAGGAAAGTACAGTGCTTTGATTGACTTGAAACTAAAGTGACTTTACACACTGACTGTGCTTGTTTATATTTACAAGAAGACACGCCTGCTCACAGATGCATTTAGCAGGCCTTCCAAGGGGATGATGAACGATGATAAGAAGTGTTGGGAATTCCTTCGGAATCTGCCATCAGAAGTCTCATTAGGGACCTGACTTATCTCTCCTTAACTGAGGTTTTGGGAAGTGTCACTGCCAAATATGCGATGCCAGATTGTGACTTTGATAGAATGACACCATCTATCCATCCATTTTCTATGCTGCTTTTCCTCCCTAGGGTTGCAATAGACTGACACCATGTGGTAAACCTTCTTTCCATTTTCCCTTTTCTACCTTCAAGACACTCAAATCGCATTGACCTTGTTCACTTACTGGTGGCTGAGCATCAGGAGCAACTGGGAGTTCAGTATCTTAACCACGAGGGCTGGGGGACTGAACCAGCAAAAATCAGGTTGGGAGACAAACCCAATAGTTTTTATTAAAAAGTACAAATGGACAAATTGGTAGATTGGTGGATGCTAGATCAACAGGTGGATTGGTGATCTGCAGTGATGCAGAATCTGCAAGTTTAACCAGTCAATCTACGTTCCTACCCTCACCCATGGTCATGAGCTTTGGGTAATGACCAAAAGGACAACATTGGGTTGTACAAGCAGCCCAAGCTATTCCTCCTTAGTGTGGCTGGGCTCTCCCTTAGCGATAAGGTGAGCACTGTCATGCAGGAGAAACTTTCAGTAGAACCGCGGCTCCTCCGCATTGAGAGCAGACAGACGGGGTGGATCGGGCATCTGGTCATCGACCAGCATCCATATGGTTGGGAGGCAACCCCAAGACATTGTTTTTAAGCGGTACAAACGGATGGATGGACATTTTTCACAAACAAAACACTCTCAGTCAATAAAGTTCAAAATTTCCAAGTGTACAGCCGTGGAGTTAATCTGGCAAATGGAGTCAGACCTTTTTACAAAACACGGTGCTCATTTGGGCAAGCTACCAGGACTATCTCACCCTAAACTCACAGCGATGGCCCCTTATGACATTTCAATCCAGGATAGAAAGCTTTGATCAGAGTAAGAGCATTATAAACTACTGGAGGTCAGATTGTTACGTGACGGTAATTGAGGATTAAACACAACACTCTTGGGACAACACCAACAAATAGCTTTTTTATCTTTCATATACTTCCAAGGATCTCATGTTACACTCAAGTATACACAGTATGTTGACACTAATGAACAGCATAAGTTTTTAATGCCGTAAAATCCAAAGAACTTGAATAACTATGGTTGTTTTTGCTCAACCATCCAGTAAAGCACGCAAACCTCTGATCAAACTATGCCAAGTTGTATGGTAGAATCCTTCCCCAGGCATTTGGATGTGCCTTAGACCATTTCCCTCACCTCTTCTATCTGTTTGAGATAACCCGACTTAAAGGCAGTTAAGAATCTTGGCCTCAGGAACCCTCTAAATCCAGTTCCGAAAGGTGGCGTCTCTCATTCCATGAAACATCATTGCACCGTCGAGAGTCATCGGGGAAGATCTTTCCTGTGTTGTCACTTGAGTGGCCGTGTCATTCCGTCACACAAAATCAATGACTGCAGTACCTCCACCCCTGATATGTGGACTGAAGAGAGAAACTGCTCCTGGGCTTCCCGGTGCTTGCCAAACCTCCTGGAAGCCGTCATCAGTATGTGTATAAATAGAAACGGATCATTTCCACGCAGCAAATGCAACCTTTGAGCCTCATCGAGGATCGACGAACAAACAAAAGAAGGCAAACGATACTGCGGGGAAAGTCTTCCAACAAGATTTTGTGCCAGCTGAGACATGGAAAGGGAACCCGTGTAGCTTTGATGCGGTTCACTCGTTACACGGACCCTAGCACTGGATCACGGTGCGTACGTAGCCGGCTTGCCGACTTGGCAATAAAAGCAAACGCTAGAGGCGTCACAGAAACACGAAGTCACGCTTTCATTGAGAGAAACCGATCCCACGACAATGCGAGACAAACAAGTTACGGGCTCTTTCAAAACAGGCCTTAATAAAAACAGTCAAGTGTGCAACAGTGGTGGTTGATTACTGAACGAGTCGTTTCAAATGTTTTTCACTGAACCGGGACTCGCGGGTATTTGTCTATGTTAAATTGTTCGCTTAACCTACAGCGGCTAGCTAAATGGAAAGGAAAAGAAGGTACCTGCATTTGAATGAATGTATTATCCCAACACATCTGCTTTCCTTTCCACTTTTCACAAGAAAATCGTAAACCTGACATCGGCTCGCGGGTTTACTGAATCTGGTAGGTGGACTTGCTGGATATAGTGTAGGTAAATCACCCGATATTGCCATATACTGTTGAGTTTAAAATGAATAAATGACTTACTAATGTAGTTAAATTCATCGTGTATGTCATTACTAAAATAATTTGTCTGGTATCCTTTATGCTATGATATGAAACGCCAATGATAGATCTGTCTGGTTGAGACAGCTTTATGTATAACTTTATACTGTGGCGGGAAGCATATGTGGGCGTGTCTGCCTGCACGTGTGTGGAGGCTCAGGGTCACGTGGGCATAGGTGGGCGTGTGTTATGCGTATGCGGAAGTGATAAAACTCGCGCGCTTGCCAGCCTCGGCGTTTGTAAACAGCATCGTTATTGCTTAAATGTAGCCTGTTTCGAGATGTATTGTGTGTAATGCGGATGGTTGTATTTAAAATGCGTTAACATTAATGTTCATTGACTTATTCACAAAATGTTTATTTTGAGGTCAGGGTGTATGATCGATTGCGCTGACGGCGGGAGGCGCCATATTGGGTGGGGCAAAGTTTCCTTGTTTCCTTGTTTCCTGTCCTCTTCTTGTTCTTTTTAGTGACGCTACAGGAGAAGTGTTTGGAATAGTCCACGTGATGCTGGATGGTCAGTTTGAAGGCGTCACCATGGAGACACCCAGCAGGGGGAAGTCATTGCTTTGTAACGAGTGGCCATCATTAGGAGCCACGGTAGTTCCTCACAGGAAGTGTGCGTGTGTGTTGGAAGGAAAGGAGACAAGGCAAAACATACAATTGTGCTGAGAAACAATGTACTTTGTGGTCAAATCTTTTGACATGAAATGAAGGCGAGCAATTCAATCTCATGCTCTGTCTGTCTGCAGGAGCGGAAACAAGGTCACGTCATGTCCCATTACCCGGAGAGGTCTTCCTCCTTTTAGTACTTACCCCACAGCCTCCCGAGAGTGTCAGACGACAGGCCATTAAAAGCCTGTTGAAACACCACCGATACTGTCAGAAGGAGGGCAGCAGACGCGAGGAGAAGCGAGGCTCCACCCAAGGATGCTGGCAGCACATCAAGGTTGACTTGATAGGGGATGTCTAAAGCAGGTGGGAATGAAGTTATGGAACAAGCATTAAGTGTTAAAGTGACTCCCTGTTGGTTTGCTGTAGATGCCTACTGGTTGGGAATATGAGCGGGAGAGGCCGTGATGCTGCCCGGCTAATGCAAAGTGACACGGTGTCGGCCCTAAGAGCGGGAAGACGCACGCGAGGTAGGTCAGCAGATGTCGGGCTGACAGTCGATGAAATATTCACATCCAGACGCCGCTATCATCACTTTGTAATCTTTGCCGTATGTTTGCAACGGGAGGAAGTGGTAAACAACGCCACACAAATAGCAGATGCGCGTTTCTCGCTTTCACAGGTCCAGAATGCCTTGTTTGACATTTAGAATATTCCATGATTGAGTTGCAGTAATGAAGGTCAAACTTCATATTTTTCACAGCGTGAGACGGGTCACCCCTAGGGAGCCGAGGAACTTCAGAAAAGGTGCAGCAGCTTGAGAAAAATAATGATAAAGTTGTACTTTTGTAGGAAAAACATCTTTTGTTTGGTTCCTTCTGTGAATTATTTAGAATTCGTTCATGAGGGCTGGTATTAAAAGTAATGATGGGTGGCGTCGCGAGTTGCATGTAAAAATGTATTATGCATGTTTTTCTTTTTCAAAAGACAGTTTTGTATGGGAGCCTGTTTCTGCCAGAGGATGAAAAAATATCCCAACGCTAAATCATAATTATGAGATAAAATGTCGGAATTTTGAGATAAAAAGTCAAAAGTGTGCTGCCTTCACTGAAGCTCTTTGTCAAATTTTATATCATCAATTCTTTTTATCTCATAATTACGACTTTTTGTCTAGTAATATCAATTTTCTAATCTCATAATTATGATGTTTTAAATCTCATAATTTCGACTTTGTTTCTCATGATTATTCCTTTTTGGCTAATAGTTTATTTTCATCCCATTATTATAACTGTCCTATCTCGTAATTATGATTTTTTATCTCATAATCCTGACTTTTTATCACATAATCCTGACTTTCCTATCTCATAATTTCAATTTTTTATGTCAGAATCAAAAGTATGCCGCCTTCATAGAGCCATTTGTCACAATTTATATCATAATTTATTTTTATCTCATAATTACGACTTTTTATCTAATAATTTCAATTTTTATCTCATAAATATAACTTTTTTTAGATCATAATTATAACATTCCTATCTTATAATTTAAAGTTTTTAGCTCATAATTATGACTTTTTATCTTTTAATTTTTTCAATCTCATATTTTCAACTTTTTAGTTTAGAAGTATGACTTTCTAAATTCTCCTAATTTCAAGTTTGTATCCACCAATGATCGCTTTTTGTGTAACAATTTATTTTTGTCCCATAAATATAAATTTCCTATCTCATAATTCTGACTTTTTATCTCATAATCATGAGTTTTTGTCTAATAATTTCAAATTTTTATCTCATAATTATAATTTTCCCATCTCATAATTTCAACTTCTTATATCAGAATTATGACTTTTTGTCTGCATATTATTTATCCTATAATTTTCCTATAATTAATGACTTTTTAACTCATTTTTAAAGTACTCATAATTATGACGTTTTAGCTCATATTTATGACTCTTATTTTATATATTTATGACTTTTTAATCTTATAATTAATTTTTTTAATCTCATGTTTATGACTCTTATTTCATAATTTCGACCTTTCATCCCACAGTTATGGCTTTCTTATCTCATAGTTATGGCTTTTATCTTGTAATTTAGACTTTTTATCTCATAATTATGGCTCTCTTACAGTATGTCATAAAGTTGCCACATGTTGGACGTTTGTCCTGCCTGGGTCACGCCAGCTAGGTGGATTTAATTGACAATGACTTTTGGGTCTTAGCGGCAATCAATTAGAATGACTGCCATCTAGTGGAAGTTGAATGCATTGCAAGTGGTCAACCACAGCAGCAATTGTAAAATGGCAACTTTATTACAACACAGACAGTGTAAATCCAGTCACTTTCAAAGTATGTTTCTGATACACTTAGTCCTGAGAAGTGGCTGAGAGGGGAAACCAAAGTGTACTTGTCAAGACACACCACATGCCCATTAACATCCATTTCACAGCACAGAGTAGATCTGAGCATGCCAGACGTACTTTGCATAATAATGTACTGTACAAAGGTCTATTGCATAATGATGTACTGTACAAAATCAAGAAAACCGTACTGTAGTGGGGAGACCACACGGGACAGGAGGTCAGTGTGGCTGTAAGTGAAGGTGCAGATAAATAGAGGTGGACATATTGGGGACATTTTTAAATATTTGGGTCCTTGCTATGAAAAAGCACCGACGTGATTGTGCTAAGGCAACAATTCATGTAACAAAAAGGCAACCAAACCAACAAGAGCAATGCAGCTGCCACATCAACACCATCAAGAAGCCATAATGGATGCAATGGTTGGATACTCATACCAACATATGAAATGTCGTACACAAATGTACAGCAAAAACGAGGCCACAAAAAATAACGAGCATATAGTTGATTGACAGTTGATATAGCTTGTAATGACGACGTCAGTGTGCGGCACATTTTCGGGGAATTCCAGTTGTAATCCAATGTCATAATTATGCCAACAGTAAAAGGGAAAATAATGTAATTTTAGAGGCAAAGAGCTGAAATATTAAATAAATAATGCGTCATTTGAAGTCCTAGTGTTATGAGAAACTAACAAATGTTTTTTCTATAATTTAGGGGAAAATATACGGGAGTAATGTTATAATTACAAGAAGAAATGTACATTAAGAAAGGGAAAAAGTGGTATTCTAATGAGAAAAAAGTCTCAATTTTACAAGAATAAAATTGTCATATTACAAGAAAAAAATCATTTTAGTAGCACAGAGTTGATAAAATTAAAGAAAAAATAATTAACTATTGTGAGACAAAAACAAAAAATATTTTTTGGAAAATTAGGTTGAGGAAATGTGTAATACAGAAATACAGGCAAAACTTTATGGGACTAAAATCATAAATCATGAAAAGACAATTTACAAAGATTATTTAAGAAGAAGGTTGAAATATCTTGGCGGGGGGAGACAACAGTAAATAAGAGTAAGGAGTGAAGTTGATACCAGTATGCTCTTTCACCTACAATCCCAAAGGTGAGAAGCAGTTTTCTCTTGAAATATATATAATGTCTTAGCATATATAAAATAATAAAAATAACAACTATAAAATAATAAATAAATAAAAAAGTGGCAAAGTTGCATTATTTAATCTTTCACTATGTGGCCCGCAGAGGAAAACATTTTGGACACCCCTGGTCTAAGGTGTAACCGCTTACTCGAGTCAAAACAAGAACCTTTAGATGAATCCACTAAGAAAATAATGTTGAGTTCTTATACACATCATTCAAATGTGTGAGATTTTTGGATATGATTCTCATGAGACTGGGAACAATGGCCGTCTTTTCTAACAACCTGTGATGGACAACAGTCATTTTAGGGATCATAAAATCAAAAGGCGTTTATTTCATGAAGACGTTGAATCTAAAGTGGTAAAGAAAATTCCAAAGGAGCTGAAAACAAAAAATATTTTAGATATACTATCCTTATTATATTCATGTAGAAGTATGAAAATAGACTGCATACGCTGAACAAATCTACACTAGAATTTAAGGACGGGGGTAGGGAGTCTAGTAAAATGGAAAAAATATAAAAGCAAAGCACATTTCAAAGTTTTCCACATATTTACAAAGCAAGTTAGAAATAAAGTCCATACACGGAGGAAGAGTGTGTGATTCCCCACCGAGGAGACGTCTCAAGGTGATTGTTCACTTTTGCTGTCACACGTGTTATGAGGCAAACTTCCAACCCAGGCCATCTCTGTGCTGTCACGTGGGCACCTTTTCACCGGAGAAGATGATGCCACAGCGGTCGGCTCCACTTTATTGTTGAGTCGTGCCTTTGAAACACATTCAGTGGTCCGTACGGGGACGTAGGGGTCTCTGTAGAGTCCCCTGTAGAGTCAACACTGGGAAAGAACTGCATGGTGTCCAAGAAAGTGGTGTCTCATCCAGCCTGAATGCCTGCTCCAGAGCAGTAGAGTTTTATGGTAGCAGAGAGGAGGCATTGTCAGCTTGGTCCTGCAAAAAGAAAAGGGAAAAAGTGCTGTGAGCTTTCCAACGAGACAATTTCACCCTAATAGTGAATTTAGCTAATGAAGCAAGTATTAACTAACATGATGGATAATACAGCATCACAGACAACAACATCCATCCATTTTCTTCCACGGGTCGCAGGGGCAGCAGCCTAAGCAAGGAAGCCCAGACTTCCCACTCCTCGGCCACTTCGTCCAGCTCTTCCCAGCACATGCCGAGGCGTTCCCAGGCCAGCTGAGAGACATAGTCTCTACAACGTGTCCCGGGTCTGCCCCGAGGTCACCTACCAGTCGGACGGCCCTGAACACCTCCCCAGGGAGGCGTCCGGAAGACATCCTAACCAGATGCCCGAGCCTCTCAATGCGGAGGAGCAGCGGTTCTACTCCGAGTCTCCGGATGACAGTGCTTCTCACCCTATCTCTAAGGGAGAGCCCGGCCACCCTGCGAAGAAAACTCTTTTCGGCCGCTTGTACTCGCAATCTTATCCTACCCAAAGCTCATGACCATTAGTGAGGGTAGGAACGTAGATTGACCGGTAAATCGAGAGCTTTGCCTTTCGGCTCAGCTCTCTCTTCACCACAATGGACCGATGCAGTGTCCACATCACTGCAGAAGCTGCACCAATCCGCCTGTCCATCTCAGATACATTTTGCATGCTAGTTGTACCAAATGCTCCGTGATGAGGGGAAAAAAAACAGGGATTAGTCTAAAACTTTAAAAAGTGCCAGAGACCTCCATGGTGTCACACCAGCTGCTTGAAACGTGTGCCCGAATACAGTGCACTGCTGGGCTACTTGGTGTGTCTCCTCCCCCTCTATACTCTGGTTCTCCTGGTAGTAGTGATGTGGTAGCAGTAATGTCTTGATATTTGATTAAGACAAATTCCAATTTATTCCAGTCCTTCTTATCTCCAGGTGTGCACAAACTACACTTACATCTAAATAAAAAAGTAAAAGTTATCGGCTATCAGTACCATATCGGTCTTGGGAAGAAACCGCTGGTATATTTAAGATATCATGCATCTCTAAGAAAGATTGCTATAAATGTTGTTTTGAATCTTTGGCAGATGAATTTTCTGAGAAATCACCTGATTACCACTCCAGGCATGTCCAGCCTTCATGTTCTTCTCCATATATCTCATCTTCGTCATTAAACATGCCATCCTCACGTTCCACCTGTTGGCCCCAAACACAAAGAAGAATGATTCTACTTAGTGGTGTCAGTGGTTCATCTGTTAGAAAAATTGCAGGAGGAAGCAGTGAAGATGTCACACTGACCTTTGGAACTTCATATATGTTATACTGGGTTCCCAGGAAGGGAATGTGGTCGATTCCCTGAGCCATGTCCACCATAATCTCATCTCGATGGATGGGGATAGTTGGACCTCCACGCTCCTGCAGCGCCAGGACAATGACTGTCGTGTTGTCTGCACGAAGCATGCGCTCCTTCCAGAAGAGCAGCGCCGTGCATCCCAACCGGCAGGCACAAGACATCCCCTTTGGTCCCTAAGAAGCAAAAGATGTGTGAGTACCCAGGAAAAAATTACGTAAAAGTAACTCAAAGCCAGACAGACCAATCACGCACCACCATTTTGTCGTGGTTATAACACATATTGACTGCATTCTTAGGAGGCATCATGTTCCACAGTCCGTCACTGCCTAGGATGATGTAGCGATGGCGTTTGGGGTCCAGCGTCATCACGGTGGTATCAGGCTCCGGTGATACCACAAACTCCCCACTGTAGAAATCGTAGCTCCACAAATCGCCTTACGACATAAAACATAATGTGTCATTTGTCATTACGCAACATTTACTTGGGGAAAAAGTTGCTTGTTTTACCAAGAGATCGCGCGACTGCCAGGAAGGGGATCTGATCGATGACGGTACTCCTCCTCACCGGCCCGTTGTGGGTCAGTCGAGGTCTTTTCCACACCACACGGTTCACCCCAGATTTCTTCATCACGCTGCAGGAAAAAAAATTACCAATTTTGATAGATTACTTACAGGGCTGCACGAAACCGTATGAGGAATTATTATATACTGCAAACAAAACTGATGTTATTGTGTCGTAACTTTCCCCGCAACGTTTGAAAAGTGCAAACAGTTGCCAGAGACTTCCGCAGCGGCACGCCGGCTGCCTGGAGCATGTGCCTGAATACAGTGCGCCTTGCTGGGCCACAGCAAATACTCTGGTTCTGATAGTAGTGACGTGGTAGTAGTAATGTCATGTCATGATATTTGATTAGGACAAATCAACAAGTACGCTTGGTCACATTTTCATTTATTCCACCCCTTACCTCCAGGTGTGCGCAAACTACACTTACATCTTACTTTTTACAAAAGTACACATAAAAAATCAGGTATCTGTCTATTGCTAATTCCGTTGAAAGGGGCAACAAGGACAGGGTCAAGGGCAGGTACGGTTTGTCAAATAAAATTTTCTTTGAGCCCTTCTTACCTTCAGGTGTGCACAAAGTACAGTGACATCTAATTGTTAAAAATAACTATAACAAGTTATCACTCTCGAAGGACGTTATCGGCATCAGCGTCCCTCTTCAGTTAATGCCTTTGTACACTTTACCTCTTGTGGTCTACAAAAGCACATAGCTGCCCGGGTCTCCAATTAGTTCCAGGTCACTAAACATTGGCGGTAAGAGCTGTTGCTGTAGGCAACCTCCTGTTCAACACCACAAGATGGCAGCGGCTGCCTATGAAGTCTCATGAGTGGTCAGGTCTAAGTATACAATGTACGCTACTGTTTTGTTAGTGGTTTTGAAACACTCACCTGCCGCCCAGTCGCTCGATTCGTTCCTTCTCTTTCGGAAGTTCAGGTTTATGGTCCTGTGTGACTTCAAGCGCCTGGAGCGTGATATCCGATTCATTTTCTTTCACTCCAACCACCACGGCCGAATCTCCCACGTGAGCAACATACATGTGTACGCCACGGATCACAATCACACTCGCTGTAGTGCCTGATGTGCTGGGCAGGCCGGTAATGGTTTTAGGCCACTCCGCTGAAAGGGAAAAAAAATGGGAAAAACGTCACTAAATACGGCAAAGGTTGCTGATGAAATGAAACCGTGTGGTTGTTGGAAATGATCGGCTGTTCTCTTATACACTGCTGAAAAAATTAGAGGAACACTTTGAAAACACATCAGATCCAAAAGGGGGGAAAATTATCTTGAATATCTTTCCTGATAATAAGTAGGTGATGTATTAGCAACAAAATTACACATAATTTGATAAAAATGATCACCCTATAGAAGGGGAAAAACAAAAACACCCCAAAAATGAAAGTGAAAAAATGATGCAGCAGACTTGTCCATTTTGCCAAAATGTCATTGTAGCAACTTAAAATGATTCTCAGTAGTTCGTGTGGCCCCCACGTACTTGTACACATGCCTGACAACGTCGGGACATGCTCCTAATGAGACCACGGATGGTGTCCTGGGGGATCTACTCCCACATCTGGACCATGGCATCACTGAGCTCCTGGACAGTCTGAGGAGTAACCAAGCGGTGCCGTATGGAACTTGACATAATGTCCCAGAGGTGTTCTATTGGGTTTTGGGGGGCCAGTCAATGGTATTAATTCCTTCATTCTCCAGGAATACCTTACCCACATGAGGTCGGGCATTGTCGTGGACCAGGATGAACCAAGGTCCCACTGCTCCAGTGTAGGTTCTGACAATGGGTCCAAGGATTTCATCCCGATACCTAATAGCAGTCAGGGTGCCATTATCTAAGCTGTAGAAGTCTGCGTCCGTCCAGGGATATGCTTCCCCAGACCATCACAGACCCACCACCAAACCTGTCATGCAGAATGATTTTGGAGGCATGCATAACGTTCTCCTCAGAATCTCCAGACCCTTTCAAGTCTGTCGCATGTGCTCAGGTTGAACCTGTTCTCATCGGTGAAGAGCACAGGGCGCCAGTGGTGTAGTTGCCAATTCTGGTGGTCTATGGAAAATGACAATCCAGCTGTACGGTGCTTAGCAGTGAGCACAGGGCCCACTACAGGACATCGGGCCCTCAGGCCACCCTAATGGAACCTGTTTCTTAATGTTTGATCAGAAACATTCACACCAGTGGCCTGCTGGAGGTTTTTTTTGTAGGGCTCTGGCAATGCTCATCCTGTTCCTCCTTGCACTAAAGGAGCAGATACCAATCCTGCTGAGGGTTTAAGGACCTTCTACGGCCCTGTCCAGCTCTCCTGGAGTCTTCTGGAATCTCCTCCATGCTCTTGAAACTGCGCTGAGAGATACAGCAAACCTTCTTTCAACGGTACGTATTAATGTGCCATCCTGGAAGAGTTGGACTACTTGTGCAGCTTCTGTAGCATCCAGGTACCACACCATGTTATCAACAGAGATGTTGATCCAAGCCAAATGAAAAACTTGAGCAGTAGAAAATCAGTCAGTAAAAAATCGGCCAAAAGAGATGAGGAGTCAGTGGCCTCAACCTGGAAAAGCATTCCTGTTTTGGGGTCTGTCTCATTGTTGCCCCTCTGATACACCTGTTGTTGATTTCATTAACAACAAAGCAGCTGAAACTGATTAACAACCCCCTCTGCTACTTAAGTACCTAGATCAATATCCCAGAAGTTTGACTAATATGTTACTATACTCTGATTAAAAAGTGTTCCTCAAATTTTTTTGAGCAGTTGGTATAAAATAGTTGTTTGGTTCGGGAAGGTTTGAATTTGAACGATTCCGCTTTAAGTCTCCATTTTGACTCTTTTAAGAGGCATGGACACAAAGGTTGCAGGGTTTAAGCTCAGCTTCAAATTAAATGTTAGGAAGTGTCTTTCCACAGCAGTACACTTTCACAAAAGAGCATTATTTTGGACATTTTTCATGTGTGAGTACTTATGCGTTGTGCTGCTCGGGCTTGGCCGGCGAGGGCAGGCTCCAAATGTACCTCTTTTTGAATTTTGTCACGTCTCTGGACCGTTAGCATATGCAATCTGCAGCTCAATCCAATATGCACCTTTGAACATGCATGACTTCACTGTTTGCACGGCAAGACACCAGAATTAGGTCGGCTGATATAAAAATCTGCCAGTTTCTTTCTTTACTAGCATATTAGTGGCATTGCAAGCCACTATGGCCGGTTCCCACGCAGCACTTCATTGTCAATTTACAATACCTTGGATATAAAATCATCAGGCCGGTCATTTGCTGACAAATAATGTCCCTGTGCCAGACAAAACGGCAGCTGGAGATTATCCATAAAACCCCATGCCATCCTCATGGTTCTGTGTTTGCATTTTCTGTCTAAAATGCAGATTTCACAGTTCTAAACTTGACCTTTGGCCGTACAATTCAAGATACGGTTTGAAGAATTGCCCTCTTTTTCGTATAAATTTGTCAGCTGCTACTCGGATAGGCTAACAGGATTTTAAACAAAAGAACAAGATTTTCAAAACAGTCCCACATGGTTTAAATGTATACATGCTATCACGCTAATTAGAGCTGCAACTAACCATTATTTTCTTAGTCCATTCATTGAGTTAGGTCTTTCACCTGAGGTGTCCAAACCTTTCCCCTCCAGCAAGGGCCACATAGTGAAAAATGAAAGGATGCAATTTGCCACTTTGATATTTTGTAAAGCACCACATTTCAACAACAAACTGCATCTCAGCTTTTTTATAGGTGAAAAAGCTTATTAATATAGGCTTTGCTCTTTTTTCCACATTTTTTAATTTCCCAAATATTTTACCTTTCTTCTGGGGTTTAGGGTTAGGGCTTTATGCCCATAATATTGTAAGCTACAATAAACTACAGCCCGCGGGCTTGGTACGGCCTGGCTCCACATTTGACCCGGCCCCTGAACAATGCCATAGACTCATTCCATCCATCCATCCATTTTCCTCCGCTTATCCGGGTCCGGGTCGCGGGGGCAGCAGCTTCAGTAGGGAAGTCCAGACTTCCCGGTCCCCAGCGACCATCGCAGCTCCATCGGGAGGACACCAGGGCGTTCCCAGGCCTGCTGTGAGACATAGTCCCTCCAGCGTGTCCTAGGTCTTCCCGGGGGCCTTCTCCCGACTGGGCGTGCCCGAAACACCTCACCAGGGAGGCGCCCGGGAGGCATCCGGACTAGATGCCCGAGCCACCTCAACTGGCTCCTCTCGATGTGAAGGAGCAGCGGCTTTACTCTGAGCTCCTCCCGGATGGCCGAGCTCCTCACCCTATCCCTTATGGTGAGTCCAGCCACCTTACGAAGGAAACTCATTTCCGCCGCTTGTATCCGCAATCTCATTCTTTTGGTCATGACCCATACCTCAAGACGGATAAAGAATTGTTTTTTCAGTCTGGCCACACGACGAGACTGGCCCTATCCACACGTAGCCGCAGTTATCTTTTTCTTCTTTTCCTTTTGGCTTATCCCTGCTTATTCCAACAGGGGTCGCCACAGCGAATCATTGTGTTCTGTTTGATTCGCATGTTTTGATTATATAGTATATATATATATATACAGTGGTGTGAAAAACTATTTGCCCCCTTCCTGACTTTTTATTCTTTTGCATGTTTGTCACACAAAATGTTTCTGATCATCAAACACATTTTAATATTAGTCAAAGATAACACAAGTAAACACAAAATGCAGTTTTTAAATTAATGTTTTTAGTATTTAGGGGGAAAAAAATCCAAACCCACACGGCCCTGTGTGAACAAGTGATTGCCCCCCCCCTTGTTAAAAAAACAACTTAACTGTGGTTTATCACACCTAAGTTCAATTTCTGTAGCCACCCCCAGGCCTGATTACCACAGTGAGACCCATTATCCACAAATAGCAAAAACATGGAACAGTGGTGAACCTTCCCAGGAGTGGCCGCCCGCCCAAAATTACCCCAAGAGCGCGGAGACAACTCATCCGAGAGGTCACAAAAGATCCCAGGGCAACATCTAAAGAACTGCAGGCCTCTCTTACCTCAATTAAGGTCAGTGTTCACGACTCCACCATAAGAAAGAGACTGGGCAAAAACGGCCTGCATGGCAGAGTTCCAAGACGCAAACCACTATAAAGGAAAAATAACCTTAAGGCTCGTTTTAATTTAGCTAAAAAACATCTCGATGACTGCCAAGACTTTTGGTAAAATATCTTGTGAACTGATGAGACAAAAGTTGAACTTTTTGAAAGGTGCGTGTCCCGTTACATCTGGCGCAAAAGTAACACAGCATTTCATAATAAGAACATCATAGCAATAGTAAAATATGGTGGTGGTAGTGTGATGGTCTGGGGTTGTTTTGCTGCTTCTCCCTAAATAATAAAAACAATCGTTTAAAAACTGCATTTTGTGTTTACTCGTGTTATCTTTGACTAATATTAAAATGTGTTTGATGATCAGAAACATTTTGTGTGACAAACATGCAAAAGAATAAAAAGTCAGGAAGGGGGCAAATAGTTTTTCAAACCACTGTATGTGTGCGTATATAAATATATTTTTCATTCACACGTCTCCAGGCTTTTTTCTAATTAAAACGAAGTTTTCTAAAAGCTCCGGCCAAAGTGGAGATTTGCAGATTTCTCCGGATTCACATCACCACGTTACCTCGAGCAGCGCTCGCCTTTGTTTAACAGCGGGTTTACTGCTCACCTGCTCGTGTCTGACGCAAAATCACATGGCTCCACATTGGACGAGATGGAAGTACTGGGCGAGGGAACAGAGCTGTCCAACTCCAAATCATTTGTTTTGATGCCAGAAGACATGGTGGTAGTGGTGGGGGGTATAAACAACGACTTTCCCAAAGCCACTCCTGTGTCCTAAAACCTTCATTTTATGAGATACTCGCCTAGGTGTGGACAGGGCTTTAGTGTGGGTGCAGTTTTTTTCTAAACAGTCGTGGCAGCGTGGACAGAAATGTCCTATACAAGTCATGGGGGGATATTTGCTTTTAAAATCCCCTGCAATGTGTAGATACCAGCAATACAAGCTTTTTTCTGAGAAGAACCCAGAGAGGGTTATTTGGTTATTATTTATTTAATAAATGGTGTTATTTATTTCATTAATAGTGAAAATTAATTTTCTGACTTTTCTGAGGGGGCTATTATTATTTGTTTATGTGTGGCTTTCTGGAAAACAATACAGTAAATGTTTACATTTTGGCAGCCCTGCGATCGTCACACTTTTTCTGTTATGAACTGATCCAGGCCCCCTGTCAGAGGGAAAAGTTATGTGGCCATGAAAGAGTTTGGGGATTCCTGCTTCACCCCAACCTAATTTTCCTAGAATTATACCTCTATTTAGTTTTGTTTCTTTCCCATAATATTACACTTTAATAAAATATATATGAAATTAAACAACAACAAAAATTCAATTTGTCCTCATTTTACGATTATTCTTGTACAAAATGTTTTTTCTTATTAAAAATACTCTTTTTGAATATTTTGGCTTTGTTTTCATGTTTTTTTTTCTCCATTTCTGTTTTTTTTAAATTTTCTATTATTTCGACTTATTTCTTGTACATTTTCTCTTCTTAGTTGTATAACTTTATTCCCATGATAAAAATTTCCTATAAACTGCAAAAATTACAACTTTGTTTTGTTTGTTTCTCATATTAAAACAAAAAAAACTTTTTGCAACTAAAATGACATTATTTTCCCTAATATTATGTTATTGTTATAAAATTATGGCCTTTTGTTAGAAAAACGTATTTCTGTAAATAGTTTAACTTTACTTTTGTAGAATTACCACAGATTTTTCCATTTTTGCCGATTTTATTTATTTTTTAGTTTCTATTCTCTTTTTGAGCCTGTGCTGCAGCCAATAAAAAAAACTAACAAAAAAAACACCCACAGACCATTAACAGACAAATCAAATCAATATGAAGCAAAGAAAAAGAGTTAGTGGTTCGGTACGCAACACATCAAAAAAGAGGCAAAAATGTTTCCAAAAGTCAAAGCTGCTGTGTGGGAATATCTTGTTTTACCTAAAAATAAAACATAATCGTTTTGCTTTCATGAAAAAAAAAATATATATTCACATCTGAGAAGCTTAAATCTGAGAATATTTAAATTTTTACATTAAAAGGACGACTCTTAATACCAAAATAGTTGTCAACTAAAAGGGAAATTCGTCGGTTACTAATGAGTAATGCAACAAAACAAAATCACTATTTACTTTTTAGTGTCTGACATAATTTACGATGGAATTTTTTCTTGTTTAACTCGTCGTAATGCATGCCATCTTGTGGGACATCAGAAATCAAGACATCAGCATATCTTCTGAGACTAATCCTCTGAAGCAGGGGTCAGCAACCCGCGACTCCTCAGCCTCCCTGTTGCGCAGTGATTTTTTAGACACCGAAGTAGAGGAAGTTCGTGAATGCATCTTAACTGTCTTCTGACTGCTGATTGGATGAGTAAGGGAGGGGGAGGTAGGCTAGTGTAGCGGTGAGACTCATTGCGTTGAAGAAAAAAAATGGTAAAGGAATTGGGAGCTATGTCTGAAACAAATTACTGCACAGTAAACTAAAATTAAGTAATTGACGGGAACATAGCAATATGTTTTATAACGAGAAGTCAGTCACGCTCAGCTATGTGCTCACAGCCTGTGAAACGCTAATCGCCGAGATTGTGACTCCAGGGGAGGCAGGTTATGTGCAGCGCCAGTGGACTGACTGCGCACTCACAGCTCAGAACAATACAATGAGGGAAAAAACTATTTGAACCCCAGCTGATTTTGTAAGTTTGCCCACTAACAAAGAAATGATCAGTCTATAATTTCAATGGTAGGTTTATTTGATCCAAAAAAATGCATTTCAAAAGGAGTTATAAATTAATTTGCATTTCCATGAAAGAAATAAGTATTTGATCCCTATGAAAAACATGCTTCAGTACTTGGTGGCAAAACCTGTGTTGGCAATCACAGAGGTCAGCCGTTTCTTGTATTTGGCCCCAAGGTTTGCACACATCTCAGGGAGGATTTTGGCCCACTCCTCTTTGCAGATCCTCTCCAAGTCATTATTGTTTCGTGGCTGTTTGGCAACTTGAACCTTCAGCTCTCTCCACAGATTTTCTATGGGATTAAGGTCTGGAGACTGACTAGGCCACTCCATGACCTTAATATGCTTCTTCTTGAGCCAATTTTTTGTTGCCTTGGCCGTGTGTTTTGGATCATTGTCATGATGGAATACACAACCACGACCCATTTTCAATGCCCTGACTGAGGGAAGGAGGTTCTCACCCAACACTTGACGGTACATGGCCCCATCCATCCTCCCTTTGATGCGGTGCAATTGTCCTGTCCCCTTGGCAGAAAAACACCCTCAAAGCATAATGTTTCCATGTCCATATTTGACTGTGGGGACGATGTTTTTGGAGTCATAGGCAGCATTCCTCCTCCTCCAAACACGGTAAGTTGAGTTGATGCCAAAGAGCTCAATTTTGGTCTCATCTGACCGCATCACTTTTACCATGTCTTCCTCTGAATCAGTCAGATGTTCAGTGGCAAACTTCAAACGGGCCTGTAGATGGACTTTCTTGAGCAGGGGGACCTTGCGGGCACAGCAGGATTTCAGTCCTTCACGGCGCAGTGTGTTACCAACTTTTTTTGTGGTGACTATGGTCCCAGCTGCCTTGGGATCATTGACAAGTTTCTCCTGGGAGGTTCTGGGCTGATTCCTCACCGTTCTCATTATCATTGAAACTCCACGAGGTAAGATCTTGCATGGAGCTCCAGGCCGAGGGAGATTGGCCGGTAATTTATGTTTTTTCGATTTGCGAATAATTGCACCAACTGTTGTCAACTTTTCACCCAGCTGCTTGGCGATGGTCTTGTAGCCCATTCCAGCCTTGTGTAAATCCACAATCTTGTCCATGACATCCTCGGAAAGCTCTTTGGTCTTGGCCATGGTGCAGAGTATGGCATCTGGATTGATTGATTGCTTCTGTGGACAGGTCTCTTTTTTACAAGTAACGAGCTGAGAGGGCTGCCAATGCATTTTTCTGGATTTTTTTTGTCACTGTCTCTAGTGTTCAAATAAAGCTACCATTGAAATTATAGACTAATCATTTCTTTGTTAGTGGGCAAACTTACAGAATCAGCTGGGGTTCAAATAGTTTTTTCCCTCACTGTATGTGCTTTCACTTTTATGTCTGCAAATCCACCGTGGTAAAGTTAGTTTGATGTTGGATGTTGGCTTCGTAGCTAAAGTGATAGTCCTCCCTCACCATGCCCGGACTGCTGTCTCATAGTGCGGCGAGCTCGCGCAGGAAGTGCCACTCTTTTTCTAACTATTTTGGTGAAGAAAAATGCAAATACCAGAAAAATCTCCCAACATCAGGAAAAGTCTTCTTTTCTATTCGCTATGAAAAAATAAGGTTTGGAAAGTCTCCAGATTTAAGGAGAAAATCGCCAAGTTGGCAACACAGGGCTGTGCATGAGATGGGAAGCCATTCACAGTTAGAGAAAACATGAAATAATTGTTCATAAAAATATCAGATCATATATTCTCCTAATTAAAAAAATAAACAAGAAATTATTTAGAAAATAAAAGAATGTCTCTCTTTGCAAAGACAGTCAAGAACAGGATCAATAGAATGGTTATTGATGACAATTCAGTGCAGAAATAAGCGGTATTGAGCAAACACTGATATGCAGATATATGAACTCTGGCTTTTTATATCATAAAGTTGGCTACATTTTTATTTTATTTTACACAAAACAGTTTAGTGTTTAAATTAGCTCAGCGTAGGTTTACACGTGTAGCCGCACTTTTGTTTGTTGAATTTTGTGGTTCTATAAAAAGGTAACATTACAAGATTACAATTTTACAATAAAAAACAAAGGTTATAAGTTTTGTAATGTTTTGCAGCTCCCGAACATATTTTTTTTTTACTGGAAGAGGAACCAAAATGGTGGTAAATGTTGCCGAACCCTTCTCTAAAGTGTCACTTTCACACATGTGTTTTGCCTTTTCTTGGGACTTCCTGGTCAACACTGATCGCAGATAACCAGTGGCTGCAATACCTGTGGATATGTTGGATGCAGTTTTAGTCGATAGACAGTATGCTGCGTCAATTACCTTTATTCTGTGTGTGCTTTTGACTAACTAACTGTCATTGTGTGCTTTTTCATACACAACATTGCATAAGGTATTTCCACTGAAAAGAAAAAAGGATGAAATATGTTGTCTCTGTGCATCCATCTGCCACAATCAGCAACTGAAAGAGTTTTTTGCAGTTAATTAAGGTAACCAAACTACAAACATCCCCAGTGTGATGTACTGCGATCACTGTGGTGTTGCCTTCAGTCACAACTTAGCATTGTCTAAGTAACAGCATGAATTGCCATTCTGCTCTTGATACTAGACTGCG
Source organism: Oostethus manadensis (assembly GCA_024372805.1). Taxonomy (NCBI): domain Eukaryota; kingdom Metazoa; phylum Chordata; class Actinopteri; order Syngnathiformes; family Syngnathidae; genus Oostethus; species Oostethus manadensis. The sequence continues at coordinate 388,483 of QODF01000057.1, forward strand.
TTCACATTTGTGCTTTGGTATTTGGTCGGACCCGGCAATGGGAAAAAATAAACTTGGTGCTCTTTGGTGGAGTTGGCTTAGTAGTTACTTAGTATCTAGTACCAACAGTAACTACTTAGTTGTTACTGGTAGTTGTCAATGGACCAAGGAAAACAAACACAACAAAAGAACATATACATAAAGTAGGACTTAACTGGGCAGCTGGGGTACCCGGAGAGAACTCAACATGCAAATTCTGCACAGAGATGTTCCAACGGAGATATACCCACAGCTACTGTAGCTCAAGGGGAGCGCACCGCACCAGAATTCACTTGCAAGCAGGGTTGGGCATCGCGTATCGATAGGAACTGGGACTGCTTAACATTGTTTACTTTCAATTCCTAGTTCTGATGCCCAGACAAGCACCAACACAGAAACTGCAGCAGGATGCTTGGGTGTTCAATTCCCGTGGAAGAGGACATTTTTTTCCATACGGCCAAAAACAAAAAAGTTTTAGTTTGCAATTACCAATAAGTGTATTTGGCTATGTTCACAATGCATGTTCCAACCATCCATTTTCTTCTGCTTATCCGAGGTCGGGTCGCGGGGGCAGCAACCTAAGCAGGGAAGCCCAGAGGTCCCTCTCCCCGGCCACTTCATCTAGCTCTTCCCAGCGAATGCCGAGGCGTTCCCAGGCCAGCTGAGAGACATAGTCTCTCCAACGTGTCCTGGGTCTTCCATGAGGCCTCCTACCGGTTGGATGTGCCCTGAACACCTCCCCAGGAAGGCGTCCGGGAGGCATCCTAACCAGATGCCCGAGCCACCTCATCTGACTCCTCTCAATGCGGAGGAGCAGCGGTTCTACTCCGAGTCTCTCCCGGATGACAGTGCTTCTCACCCTATCTCTAAGGGAGAGCCCAGCCACCCTGCGGAGAAAACTCATTTCGGTCGCTTGTACCCGCGATCTTGTCTATTATTCCCAATTTGGATTTTTTGTTAAAACTTGCTGTTCCAAGGAGCGTCACGGACACCTTTTCACAATAATTTTGGGCTGACACTACATATCAGACGTATCTGACATTCTGTATGAAGGAGGCCCAAGCCACCCTCTGGGAAAATTGCAGTTGAAGTGTTCCCACTGACACGGTTAGAGTGCAGCGTGAACGTTGCCTTTTGTACAGCTATGGTGTGAACGCACCCTCGGGCCGTCTGCGTTGACACTGTAAACGGACTAGAGTTTGTGCGGTCTGTCAGTTTCCCTAAAAACATGCCGGGCGACATGCTTGTGATCCCTAAGGTCGTTTGAAAGATGCCGAATGCTTACGTAGTTGTTTCCACATCGCGTGGTGACAGGCGATGAATCCCTTCCGAAGAGCGGCACACACTTCAGCGTGATCCTTGGACCAAAAGCCCCTCTGTCTCTTCAGCAAGTCCCACAAATGTTCCCTGGCGAAGTGGGCTGCTTCCCGGCCGCCGTGGCCGTCAAACACGGCGAAAAACGCCACGGACCTCCGTGTGTCGACGACGCGCTCCTCCTCCACTTTTCCGTCTGGTGGCGGCGCGCCGTGTTTACCGGCGTCCTCGCTCGCCAGGCTCTCGACCCACATCGCCGAAACCGGGCCAGGCTCGGCGGCCACATTGTCACCGCGGAGGGCGCTTTCAGTCTGCGTGGGGGAGTCGCTCTCCGCGGTGTCCTGTCCTCCATGTCTGAGCGACTTTGGGTAGTCCTCGCTCAACGCCGACGTCGGCTCGTACTCGATGCGTATCTCGACAACATCCTCCATGTATTTCCTCCCGCCTTGCTCGGAAAACGCACTCATGCGGAAGATTATCGCTTCGTCCATGATGGCGGACAGCAAATGTTGCCTGACTAGACAACAAAAGGGCGCATGGAGTGGCTAACTGGAGCCCAGGAGCACAATATTTGAACCGATTTTGCCGCGATTGTATGGCTGAAGGCTTCCTTCCTTTTTTGTTTATCTTCTTGTACACGTCATACGTGCGTCGTGACGTCACCGCGTCGACCCACTAGTCTGCTACTGCGCATGACACGCTCGATCGGCCTATCTAGCCGCCGCTAGTACACCAATAGTAGAGCATATCATGTATGTATTATCTAGTTTATAATACAGTCCCGCAGTTCTGACTCTCTACTCCAACAGGGCTGTCCGAACTTTTTCCAGCCAGGCCCACGTACTGAAAAATGAACGAAACCAAAATGTTCAAATGTAGTTTTATTTCAGGAAAAATCACTTCTCAGCTTTGTCATACACTGAAATTAGCATTATGTCTTTTTTTCCCTACATTTTCAATATTTAAACTTTTGTCGTGTAAAAATATTATGTCTTCATTTCTATAGTATATTCTTTTTCGGCAACTTCATACTACTGCACTTTATTTAGTTTTGTTTGTTCCTAATACTATTATGACCAAAAAAAAAAATTTTTTTTTAAATATTCCAACTTTGTGCTACTAAAATGACATTATTTTCCCTCATATTACGAGTGTATTCTCGTAAAATTTCCAATTTGTTTCTTTTTAGAATATGCCTTTTCCCCCCTAATTTACTAATCCCTTTTAGCCTTTATTCTGGTAAAATAACAGCCATTGTTGTTATTTTTCAATTATTTCCACTTTCTTCTTGTAAGTATTATAAATATTATGACTTCATTGCCATAATATTAAAACGTTTTTCCCAATATTACAACTTTCTTTGTTTTGTTTCTCATGTTGCAACACATCTTTAATATTTCAAATCTATGGCACTAAAATGACTAAAATTTCTTCATAATAGTATGAGTTTATTCTCCATTCACTTTATTTTTTTTGTAATCTGACTTGTTTTTCTGACTCTTTAAGTACAAACTTTTTAAATATTCTTCATTAAAATGTTCTTCTCGTAATATTATGACTTATTTCCCATAATCTTAGCACTCTTTCACCAACCAAATTTTCCATTTTGAAAACATGTTTTTGGTTTCTTTTCATATTATGACAAAATAAGCCCAAGTCTTTCCTTTCCATTCTGTAATACTAAAATGAAATTATATTTTCACATACTATTAAAAATGTATTCTTGTAAAATTCTAATATTTTGTCATTAGTGTGACTTTTTTTCTTAATGTTTTGATTTTGTTCTCATAAAATTGCACCTGTTTTTGCATATTGACTGTTAGTTTTCCAACTATTTCAAATTTCATCTTGTTAATGTTTTTTTTTAAGTAAGTAAGTAGGTACTCTTGTTAAGTGGTATTTTTAGATTGAAAGGTCAGTAAAAACAATGTGGCCATGTGGCCCTCAGGCTGCATTTTGGACATCACTGCTCTGAACTCCACATATTTTTGTAAAGTTACGTAACAAAATATACGTTCTTTATAATAACAGTGGTTGCATATCAGTCTTAGGTGAAAACTGGTGGCTGACAGGAGCAAACGCGCAGCAAAAACATTAATATTAAAATACAAACAAATGCAAAAAAAAAGATGCTCCTCTCTCAAAATCTCAAAATGGATATTATGTTATTGTGTATATACGATACTCTATGCATTTCTACATAGTGTATATTCTGCATTAGGTGTTATTAAACAGTCGTCAGTGCTTCCACTGGCAGGGTGCTATTGAGTAATGCTGCAGTGACGCCATGAGGAGGCAGTATTAATCCAGTCAAAGCCATTCTCTGACATACACTACAGTATACTCAACACTAAAACAAACATATTCCTGTCATGTAGCATGTATTCATAGCAATTAGTTTTTCATGTTTTTGCAGTTTTTAAGAGGAGAGAGTCAGAGAGAGAAATTTCCCACGTAACGCTTTCATCTCTTCTTTATCCCCCAAAGAGCGAAGCTCTGACCTTGACATTTGCTTGGAAAACTCAATCCTTCCTTCCGCTTCCATTAATAGTCCAGGCCTCGGAGGTCCTGTGTGTACGCGGGCCACCATTACAGATGAGGAGGCAAAGTGATTTCCATGTAAATGGTGTCAGAATGCCATTTTCAAGTGAAGCTGCTGAGAAAATGAATTGGGGAGGACGAGAGATTACAAAGAGGCAAAGACACCTGAATTGCATTCTTGCACATTCCCCATGCAGCTCTGGTATAATGGTCCATCCATAAAAATACCTTTGTTTGTGTGTCAGTCAACCCCAGCAGAGCTGAGGCAGTGTAAATAGGGATTTGAATATTACCATATAAATATTGAAGCAAATCAACGTTGAACGATGAGAGGAGTCCAACAAACTTTTCTCCTTTCACCGAAGCAACTTGAAATGATGAATTACAAGGAGGCCAAACAAGAACCTTCTCTGCTGGCCTTAACGGTATCAGAAGCACTGAACTGCACCTCGACTCTAGTATTTGCTCCGTGAAATTGGATGAATTTATTCCCAACAGTCTATAGCTTCATTTTCTTACGGGTCTTTTTATTGCTGCACTGCTTCTTCAAGTATGGGCTGGATTTTTATGTCCAATCAGATTTCAACTTCTATGTCAGTGCTGCTATGCCATGTCAATTAAATCTGCCCAAGGCCTTCAGAATCAGTAGTGCAGGCCCATGTCATTTAAACACTGTCGTTTAAGGCGGCATTAATGGCAGTTAATTGGTTCCAGACCTGACCACGATAAGTGAATCTGAGGAATTTTTGTACATATTTGATGTAGTTATAATATAGAAACCCTTTTTTACACCTTCTAAATGCAGTTTAACATTAGTACAGCTCTGTAGGCATGAAATAACACCCCTTAGTCATTTTTACATCACATTGCAGGACTTCGGGATTTCTGCAAGGACACATAGAAAGCTTATTTTAAAATTTCTCCTCGCAATATTATGACTTTATTTCCATAATTTGGGGACTCAATTCCCTTTTTTGTTTTGCTTGTTTCACATAATATTACGAGTAAACAAAACCCCATTTTCCCTTTCAACCTCATGCTACTAAAATGACTTCATATTCAATTTATTCTTGTAGAATGTCAACTTTTTTCGCTTCAGAGTAAAAAATTTGTCTCCTATTATTTTTTTCATATTTACCGTTTTCCAACTATTGTAACTTTCTTCTTGCATGTCTTCTTGTAATATTATTAATTTATTCCCATCCATTCATTCATGCATCCATTTTCTTCCGCTTATCCAATGTCGGGTTGCGGGGCAGCAGCCTATGCAGGGAAGCCCAGAGGTGCCTCTCCCTGGCCACTTCGTACATCTCTTCCCGGCGGATGCCGAGGCGTTTCCAGGCTAGCTGCGAGACATAGTCTCTCCAGCGTGTCCTGGGTCTTCCTCGAGGCCTCTTAATGGTTGGACGTGCCCTGAACACCTCTCCAGGGAGGCGTCCGGGAGGCATCCTAACCAGATGCCCGAGCCATCTCATCTGACTCTTCTCAATGCGGAGGAGCAGCGGTTCTACTCCGAGTCTCTCCCGGATGACAGTTTTTCTCACCCTATCTCTAAGGGAGAGCCCAGCCACCCTGCAGAGAAAACTTATTTTGGCCGCTTGTACCCGCGATCTTGTCCTTTCGGTCACTACCCAAAGCTCATGACCATAGGTGAGGTTAGGAACGTAGATCGACCGGTAAATCGAGAGGTTTGCCTTTTGGCTCAGCTCTCTCTTCACCACAACAGACTGGTCCAGATCACGGCAGGCGCCGCACCAACCCTGAAGTAAAGGGTTAAACTCCTCCACTTGATGCAGGACCTCATCACCGACCCGGAGGTGGCACTCCACCCTTTTTCGGGCGAGAACCCTGGACTCGGATTTGGAGGTGCTGATTCTCATTCCCCCCTCCCTGTATCACCACCTTATCGTGGTGGAGGGGTTTGAGTGCCCGAGTGATCCTAGGAGCTATGTTGTCGGGGGCTTTATGCCCCTGGTAGGGTCTCCCAAGGCAAACAGGTTCTAGGTGACGGGCCAGAATAGGAGTGATTCAGAAGACCCCTAGGAAGAAGATCTAGAGGAGTGACCGCACCTCTCCCCGACGTGGGATACCGTGGACTCACCCTGGAGCCAGGCTTGGGGGAGGGGGTCGCAGGCGAGCGCCTGGTGGCCAGGCCTTCACCCGTGGGTCTTCAGCCCGAAGAAGCCACACGGGAACTCCCCCCCGCAGACCCACCACCTGCAGGGGCACGCATAAGGGTCGGGTGCATTGTGATTTGGGCAGTGGTCGAGGGCGGGTGTCCGGGCAAGCTGGTCTTCGGCGGTCAAATCTGGTCCTTGGGACATGGAATGTCACTTCTCTGGTGGGGAAGGAGCCCGAGCTTGTGGAAGAGGCGGAGACATTCCGACTAGATATAGTTGGACTCACCTCAACCCCCAGTTTGGGCTCTGGAACCAAATTCCTTGAGAGGGGCTGGACCTTGTTTTTCCCTGGAGTTGCTGCAGGGGGAAGGCGGCGAGCTGGTGTAGGCTTATTATTATTGGTGCCTTTGTGCTGGAGTCATCCCCAGCAAACGAAAGGGTCCTGACTGTGGTTTGTGCGTATGCACCGAACGGCAGTTCAGAGTACCCAGCCTTCTTGGAGTCTATCAGAGAGGGTTCTGGAGAGCACCCCAGCTGGTGACTCCATAGTTCTACTGGGAGACTTCAACGCCCATGTGGGCAATGACAGTGTGACTTGGAGGAGCGTGGTTGGGAGGAACGGCCTCCCTGACCTAAACCCGTGTGGTGTATTGTTGCTGGACTTCTATGCGAATCACAGTTTGTCAATAACAAACACCATGTTCGAACATAAGGTTTGTCCTTAATTGGACTTGGCACCAGGACACCCTAGGTCGCAGGTCTATGATCAACTTTGTGGTCGTATCATCAGACCTGCGTCCGCATGTTCTGGACACGCGGGTGAAGAGAGGGGCTGAGCTGTCAACTGACCACCACCTGGTGATGAGTTGGATTAGATGGCGGGGAAGGATGCCGGACAGACCTGGCAGACCCAAACGCGTAGTGAGGGTGTGCTGGGAACGTCTGGCAGAATCTCCCGTTCGTCGAGTCTTCAACTCTCATCTCCGGCAGAGCTTCGCCTGCATTTCGAGGGAGGACCGGGATATTGAGTCCGAATGGGCCGTATTCCGTGCCTCTATTGCTGAGGCAGCCAGTTGTGGTTGCGGCCGCAAGGTGGTCGGTGCCAGTCGTGGTGGCAAGCCCCGAACCCGATGGTGGACACCGGGGGTTAGGGCTGCCGTCAAGCTGAAAAAGGAGTCCTATCGAGCATGGATGGCTTGCGGGACTCCCGAAGCAGCTGACAGGTACCGGCAGGCCAAGCGGCACGCGGCTTCGGCGGTGGTCGAGGCAAAAACTCGGGTGTGGGAGGAGTTCGGTGAGGCTATGGAGCACGACTTTCGGTCGGCCTCGAAGAGGTTCTGGCAAACCGTCCGACACCTCAGAAAGGGGAAGCAGCCCCCAGTTCACACTGTTTACAGTGCGGACGGGGGCTTGCTGACCACGACTGTGGATATAGTTGGTCGGTGGAAGGAATACTTCGAGGCCCTTCTCAATCCCACTGACATGCCTTCCATAGAGGAAGCAGAGTCTGAGGATACGTACGTGGACAGTTCTATCACCGTGGCTGAGGTAATTGGGGTAGTCAAATCACTCCCCAGTGGCAAGGCTCCGGGGGTAGACGAGTTCCGCTCAGAATTTCTCAAGGCTCTGGATGTTGGAGGACTGTGTTGGTTGACACGCCTCTACAACATTGCATGGAAGTCAGGAACAGTACCTCTGGACTGGCAGACCGGGGTGGTGGTCCCCATTTTTAAAAAGGGTGACCGGAGGGTGTGTTCCAACTATAGGGGGATCACACTCCTCAGCCTTCCTGGGAAAGTCTACTCCAGGGTGCTGGAGAGAAGGGTACGACCGTTAGTCGAACCTCGGTTAGAGGAGCTGCAATGTGGTTTTCGTCCCGGTCGCGGAACACTGGACCAGCTCTACACCCTTGCAAGGGTACTCGAGGGTATGTGGGAGTTTGCCCAACCAGTCTACATGTGCTTTGTAGACCTGGAAAAGGCATTCGACCGTGTCCCTCGTGGTGTCCTGTGGGGGGTGCTCCGGGAGTACGGGATTGATGGTCCGCTTCTACGTGCCATTCGGTCCTTGTACAATCGAAGCAGGAGCCTGGTTCGCATTGCCAGCAGTAAGTCGAGCTTGTTTCCGGTGAACGTTGGCCTCCGCCAAGGCTGCCCTTTGTCACCGATTCTGTTCATAATCTTCATGGACAGAATTTCTAGGCGCAGTCAAGGTGTTGAGGGAGTCCAGCTTGGTGACCTTAGGATCTCGTCTCTGCTATTTGCAGACGATGTGGTCCTTATGGCCTCATCAGGCTGTGACCTTCAGCGTTTACTGGAGCGGTTTGCAGCTGAGTGTGAAGCTTCTGGGATGAGACTCAGCACCTCCAAATCCGAGGCCATGGTTCTCAGTCGGAAACGGGTGGACTGTACCCTCCGGGTTGGGAGTGAGGTCTTGCCTCAGGTGGAGGAGTTCAAGTATCTCGGGTTCTTGTTCACGAGTGAGGGAAGGTTGGAGCGTGAGATCGACAGACGGATCGGTGCAGCATCTGCAGTAATGCGGTCGCTGTACCGGACCGTCGTGGTGAAGAGAGAGCTGAGCCGGAAGGCAAAGCTCTCTGTTTACCGATCGATCTACGTTCCCACCCTCACCTATGGTCATGAGTTATGGGTCATGACCGAAAGAATGAGATCGCGGATACAAGCGGCGGAAATGAGTTTCCTTCGTAGGGTGGCTGGACTCACCCTAAGAGATAGGGTGAGGAGCTCGGCCATCCGGGAGGAGCTCAGAGTAGAGCCGCTGCTCCTTCACATCGAGAGGAGCCAGTTGAGGTGGCTCGGGCATCTAGTCCGGATGCCTCCCGGGCGCCTCCCTGGTGAGGTGTTTCGGGCATGCCTAGGAAGACCTAGGACACGCTGGAGGGACTATGTCTCACAGCTGGCCTGGGAACGCCTTGGTGTCCTCCCGGTGGAGCTGGTAGAAGTCGCCGGGGACCGGTAAGTCTGGACTTCCCTACTGAAACTGCTGCCGCCGTGACCCAGACCCGGATAAGCAAAGGAAAATGGAATGGAATGGATTCTCATCCCAGTCGCTTCACACCCAGCTGTGAACCGATCCAGTGACAGTTGAAGGTCACTACTCAAAGCCAAACGGACTACATCATTTGCCAAAAGCAGAGACCGAATCCTGCGGCCACCAAACTGAAACCCCTATCGAGAGGACTGGTTCCAGAGCCCTTGCTGTGTGTTGAGGTGAGTCCGACTATACAGTATCTAGCCGGAATTTCTCAACCTCTACACCAGCACAGGCTCCTTCCCCGCCAGAGAGGTGACATTGCACGTACCGACAACTAGCTTCTGTAGCCGGGGATCGGACCGCCAAGGCCTCCGCCTCCGGCTGCCACCCTGCTCACTTTGCACCCGACCGCTTTGGTCCCTCCTACGAGTGGTGCGTTCATGGGAGGGGGGGACCCACGTTACATTTTCGGGCTGTGCCCGACCCGGCCGCATGGGTCCAGGCCCGGCCACCAGACGCTCGCCATCGTGCCCCACCTCCAGGCCTGGCTCCGAGTGTGGGAGGGAAAACAAACTCCAATTGTGTTATTCATCATTAGGGTCTTTTGAGCCACTCTTTGTCTGGTCCCTCCCCTAGGACCTGTTTGTCATGGGTGACCCTACCAGGGGCATGACAGCCCCCGACAACCTAGCTCCTAGAATCATTGGGACATGCAAACTCCTCCACCACGATAAGGTGGTGGCTCAGGGAGGAGTTTATATTATATTATATTATATTTATTCCCATAATATTATAACTTTATCACCACCTCATTTTCCAAAAACGTAAACATTTTTAAATGTATTTATTTTTATGCTTGGTATTGAGACACACAAGCACCAGACTTAATCACTGGAACAACCGTCGATAAAGGAGAGCGTACTGTAATGATATTCATCCCAACTTATGTAACTGTACAATCCTTCACCATAACATCATGACGTCAGGTTTTGTGGCATTTCATAATGGAGAGCAAGGTAGCTGGAATTTGCTCAACAGCCCAAAGCTGTCTAAGGAGTGTTCATTTTTGAGCGGCTCACCTCGCGTTTAAAGTGCAACGGGAATGCAACTCTGACCAGTCAGGTGAGATTGTTTCTTCAGGAGATGTTTACCCATCCGGCAGCACCTCTAAGCCAGCACAGTGATAGATGGCCACCTTGTTGACTTCAGCTTCATTCAAAACTGCACTGTTGAATCTGTTCATACTCGCACGTTACACTAGCATCAGTCAATTGCGTCTCCAACATGTTGATATTTTTGCCTGGGGTGGATTTAGCTCTTCAAGGGTGTTTCCTGGGGGTCCCAATTTTAGGTTGGAATTACGAGCCAATGTGACACGACATGATAGAAAAGAAAAGTGCTGAGCCGTGGCCACCGTTGTGGCGTGTGAGGTTGACTTACCAAAGAGCAACCTTTCGATCCATTGGTCTCCTTTGTTGCACACATCATTACACAGCAGAGGATGCGTCCATCAGTCATCGAGGCCCTGCTTTTTCAATAAAATCAAATTAAGAAAATCCACAAAATCAATTTTAAGAACAGCGAAAAAATGAGGCTACAGAGGAGACAATACATCAAAAAGGAAGACTTTTTTTCATTGATTTTATAAGCTGCAGGGCTGGCGTTCAACACCGAATCTAAGAATTCAAAGTATATATTTTGAAGTTTGTTGTCTGCCTTCTGGCTTGAGCACGCTGGGTTTTTGTCGGCTTCCCAGTGTGGATGAAGAGGAAATGAATTCAGTGTCTTTCGGTGAAAGAGAGAGTGAGGCGAGCTTGTTTTGCTGCAGAACTCAGTAGGATGCATTTCTCGGTGTGGGATTGCAGGGATGGCCAGCCATACTGAAACACAAGCAAACAAAATCTCTTTGTTTGGGCGTGCATGTCAAGATGACAGATATTCGCGCACATTTAGCAATTTCTCTGTGTGAATGTCCTAGATGATACTGTATCCTATTCACTGAGTATGAAACCAGTTTGATACCACTCATTTTGTTTCGGATCCCATATTGAGTGAAATTTAGGCTGGTATGAGCGAAACCGGTCCAAAACCGATACTGTGCAAATTCACTTCATGTGTTTGGTAAATTTTAAAAAGTAGTGTATTTGATATCGCAGCATAAATAATGCAAGATTTGTGTATTAATTAAATCAAATATGATTTTAAAATATATTAATAATTAAGTAATTAATTTCAGTAGTCTATAAATTAAAAAAATCATGAATCATGATTTTTTTTATTTATTAACTCACGCATGGCGATGTTTACCATCTGTCATCTTTTCAACACACAAACATGACGACCGAAGTATCGACCTTATCATATATTTTCATTGGACAATCGATTTTTCAGCATGAAGAGCTGGTATCGGAAGTGTCTATATATCAGTATCGACCCACACATGATGAGCCATGACACCAAGCAAAAAATGAGTAGAGTAGAATGTTTCATGTGGTGGCAAATGAATTTTTACCAGTAGGGGGCGACATTGAAATTGGACATTCATTTTCAAGGGGAAAAAATGTCACCAAAAAATTGAGAATTGGGAATTTTTAGAAATGTTTTGATAGATAGCCTACATGCTGTGAACACGCTGAGCATGTTGATGTTTAAGATCTAAAGAAAGGTGGGAATAAAACATTTGGGTTGTTGGAATGTAATTGAAAATATTCAGAATTGGATTGAGGATCGAACCAGCCAAAATCGGGCTGGGAATACAACCTATTTTCCATTTGAGCCATGTCACCCTGTAGAAGTGGAACGTTACTGGTATGGAAAATGATTTTTCACCAGTAGGGGCACCCTATAATTTTTTACAATTTGAAATGTTGGAAAGTAAAATTGCAGACTGAAAACTAAAATAACTGCAATCTTTGCGCTGGAAATGAGTCACGGAAAATGTAATGCTGTAACTGAGTATCAAATAAGGGGTAGAAATTGCGTGTGAATGCTGAAACTGAACTGAAATGTAGAATTAATGTTGAAATATTGACTACTATAATATTGACTACTATTAATTGTCTACTACTTTAACACACTGTCACATTACCTTACTTATGCATTTTAAACTTACTAAATGCAGGAAGTGCACAAATGTATTGAAATAGCGTAAAACCCTACGGGGGTAGCATCAAATAAGCTTTGCGTCTTCCTATTTCTTTTGGACACGTGGAACTGCCAGTTGTATTAAGTGATGTCTTCCAATGTCATTTATATGCATGTTCAAATAAAATAAACCATTACCACAGATGATATCATATTCACTGATCTAATCCACTGAGGGGCCGCACGGTGGCTGAGTGGTTAGCACATTGGCCACACAGTCAGGAGATCTGGAAGACCTGGGTTCAAATCTCCGTTGGGCATCTCTGTGTGGAGTTTGCATGTTCTCCCCGTGCGTGTGTGGGTTTTCTCCGGGTACTCCGGTTTCCTCCCACATTCCAAAAACATGCATGTTAGGTTAATTGGCAACTCTAAATTGTCCATAGGTATGAATGTGAGTGTGAATGGTTGTTTGTCTATATGTGCCCTGCGATTGACTGGCGACCAGTCCAGGGTGTACTCCGCATCTCGCCCAAAGCCAGCTGGGATAGGCTCCAGCATTCCCCGTGACCCTAATGAGGATAAGCGGTACAGAAAATGAATGAATGAATAATCCACTCAGGATCGAACCAGCACCCACCATGTTGGGAGATGACAATGCTATCACCAGAGCCATGTCACTGTGGTTATGGATGAATTTATTTTGTATTTATTTTGTATACACGTCCACAAGCTTATTGCTGCTTAGCTTCACAACACATACCTGGTTTTTGAGCATTAGCCACTGGAGATGTGTAATGTTACACCTATCGAATCAGTTGATATCGGAATCGGAAATTGAGATTTGTACAATATCGGATATCTGCCAAAAAGCCGTCCCTAATTAAAATGTATGAATACGGTGAGTGATTACAGCAGGATGCGTCTCAGCATTCACGTTGCATGTGAGTAGGCAGCCTTAGGACCCTGAAGGAAAAGTGGAGCTGGGTTGCTGCAGAGGTAGCTTTGCAATTTGTATGCACCCCATCTGATAACGTCTCTTGGATGGCAGATGGATTAAGGGTTTTCCCTCTGCTTGGACACCTCCTTTTGATTTGCTTTCCTCCTCTTTTTGTAGGTCCGCGTTTCGTCCTCCTTTTTCCTGTTCTCTTCTGTTGTTGGAAAGCCTGACGGGAGCACACGGAACAATTGGATGATGGCAAAGAGAGGGAGGCGTGACAACGGAGGAATAACCTGCAAGGGTAAGTTGAGAAGTTGTTTTGTATATCCTGTACGGTGTCTTGCTTGGCCATTTCATTTGAAACACACGCAAATACTGACTGAAATTATTTACATTAGTGTACTGCTGAAAGTTGCATCACTAATTAATTTTGTGTGACTGTATAGCCAAGGCTGCATTCAGAAAGGCAACAAATAAATTGTATAATAATTCAGGAATCATTCACGGCACGACTCTTAGCTTGCAAGACTTATGCTCTTGAAAATCTTTTAGTGCTCTTGGAAAGCCAAAAGGGAAAAACCCTTTCCATTTGTTGGAAATGCTTTCAAAGTAAACCAGACTCATCGCTTCACACCGTATAATGTGGACTCAATCCAATTGCCCAAATTCATGGTGCTTGCAGTATATGATATCCACTCACCGTCCATCCTTGACCCTTTTTTGTATTCACACATGGTCGTTTCCACACCAGGTGTCCAACCTTTATCCCATAGGATGCATTTTAGCCACTTGCAACACGTGTGGTTATGAACTATATTATATATAGTTCAAGAAAAAAACTGCATCTCACTCCTGTCATGTACTGTAAGTGAAAAAGATATTATTAATATCAACTTCACTCACTGCTCTTATTTTTCCCGTATTTTCCGTCATAATTATTCGAATAAAATTATGAATTTTTTTCTCTCTATATTTAATTACTGCCGATATTTTTTTTTTCATTTTGTTCATGTTGAAATGCATGGAACCACATGTTTATTTGTACTGGGAGAGTTGCTGCGGACATACAGTATCGGGTCATTCATTTTCCGGGAGCAGAGGTCAATCACCCTTGTGGCTGGTTCTTGGGCTCACCAGTTACCCCCAAGGCTAGATTCGGTCCTCCACAATGCCGACTCATCTGACTATCCCTCATACTTGGAACAGCCTTTGTCTTGTTCCGATAGCTCCCCTAATCGTGTGTAAGGGTGACAGTGATGAAAACAATGCATCTGTCTCCCTCACTCATCCTCCACCCCCCAACATACAAAGAGTAAGTATGATTGGAGTCTTGTACTGTCTAGGTACAGGTTCTTTTAGTTTGCGATTGACCGCAGACCTGCACACTCCTGCTGCATCCTCAATTCTTCAATGACGCATACTTCCTGGTCCCGCCCCCTGCTGCCATTCAACATGCTGGTGGCGATGGCTGACTCCACAGGAAGAAAATGTGATGATGACCATAGAAGTGTACAGTAAATGAAACATATCACAGTGTAGGAAAGTGTTAATAATATAGTACAGGAAAATAGTAACAATGAAAATAGCTTGGTGGCGGCTGGAGGCAGAGGCCTTGGCGGTCCAATCCTTGGCTACAGAAGCTAGTTGTCGGTACGTGGAATGTTACCTCTGTGGCGGGGAAGGAGCCTGAGCTGGTACGTGAGGTGGAGAAATTCTTCCTAGATATAGTCGGACTCACCTCAACGCACGGCAAGGGCTCTGGAACCAGTCCTCTCGAGAGGGGCTGGACTTCATTCCACTCTGATGTTGCCAGCAATGAGAGGCGACGAGCAGGGGTGTCAATTCTCGTTGTCCCCCGGCTCCAAGCCTGCACGTTGGAGTTTAACCCAGTAAACGGGAGGGTAGTTTCCCCACGCCTTCGGTGGGGGGACGGGTCTTGACTGTTGTTTGCGCTCATGCGCCAAATGGCAGTTCAGAATACCCGCCCTTTTTGGAGTCCTTATAGGAAGTACTAGAGAGTGCTCCCTCGGGGGATTCCCTTGTTCTGCTGGGTGACTTCAATGCTCATGTTGGCAATGACAGTGAGACCTGGAGAGGTGTGATTTGGAGGAACAGCCACCCTGATCTTAACCTAAGCGGTGTCTTGTTATTGGACTTCTGTGCTCGTCACGGATTGTCTATAACGAACACCATGTTCAAGCATAAGGGTGTCCACATGTGCACTTGGCACCAGGACACCCTGGGCCGCAGTTCGATGATTGACTTTGTGGTTGTGTCGTCGGACTTGCGACCACATGTTTTGGACACTCGGGTGAGGAGAGGGGCGGAGCTGTCAACTGATCACCACCTGGTGGTGAGTTGGTTCCGATGGTGGGGGAGGATGCCGGTCAGACCTGGCAGACCCAAACGCATTGTGAGGGTCTGCTGGGAACGCCTGGCAGAGTCCCCTGTCAGAAGGAGTTTCAACTCCCACCTACGGGAGAGCTTTGACCATGTTCCGAGGGAGGCAGCGGACATTGAATCCGAGTGGGCGATGTTTCGTGCCTCCATTGTCGATGCGGCCGATCGGAGCTGTGGCCGTAAGGTGGTCGGTGCCTGTCGTGGCGGTAATCCCAGAACCCGTTGGTGGACACCAGTGGTGAGGGAGGCCGTCAAGCTGAAGAAAAAGTCCTATCAGGCCGTCTTGGCCCATGGGACTCTGGAGGCAGCTGACAGGTACCGGAAGGCCAAGCGGTCTGAAGCTCTGACGGTCGCTGAGGCAAAAACCCGGACATGGGAGGAGTTCGGAGAGGCCATGGAAAACGACATCCGGATGGCTTCAAAGAGATTCTGGACCACCATCCGCCGTCTCCGGTGGGGGAAGCAGTACACAGTCAACACTGTGTATGGTGGGGATGGTGTGCTGCTGAACTTGACTCGAGAGGTTGTGGACCGGTGGAGGGAATACTTTGAAGACCTCCTGAATCCCACCGACACGCCTTCCAACATGAAAGCAGTGCCTGGGGACTCGAACTCGGGTTCGCCTATCTCTGGGGCTGAGGTCACCGAGGTGGTCAAAAAGCTCCTTAGTGGCAACGCCCCTGGGGTTGATGAGATCCGCCCGGTATTCCTTAAGGCCCTGGATGCTGTGGGCGTGTCTTGTTTGACACGACTCTGCAGCATTGCGTGGATGTCGGGGTCGGTGCCCCTGGACTGGCAGACCGGAGTGGTAGTCCTGCTTTTCAAGAAGGGGGACCGGAGGGTGTGTTCTAACTATCGTGGCATCACACTCCTCTGCCTTCCCGGTAAGGTCTATTCAGGGGTTCTGGAGAGGATGATCCGGCGAATTGTCGAATCTCGGATTCAGGAGGAGCAGTGTGGTTTTCGTCCTGGTCGTGGAACTGTGGACCAATTCTATACTCTCGGCAGGGTCCTTGAGGGTGCATGGGAGTTTGCCCAACCAGTCTACATCTGTTTTGTGGACTTGGAGAAGGCATTCGACTGTGTTCCTCGGGGAATACTGTGGGGAGTCCTCCGGGAATATGGGGTATCGGACCACCTAATCAAGACATTCCTGTCTTTTTCCCTGTATGACCGGTGTCAGAGTTTGGTCCGCATTGCCGGCAATAAGTCGGACCCGTTTCCAGTGAGAGTTGGACTCCGCCAGGGCTGCCCTTTGTCGCCGATTCTGTTCACTACTTTCATGGACAGAATTGCTAGGCGTAGCCAGGGCGTTGAGGGGTTTCAGTTTGGTGGCCGCAGGATTCGATCTCTGCTTTTTGCAGATGATGTGGTCCTGTTGGCTTCATCGAGCAGTGACCTCCAACTCTCACTGGATCGGTTTGCAGCTGAGTGTGAAGCGGCTGGAATGAGAATCAGCACCTCCAAGTCCGAGTCCATGGTTCTTGCCCGGGAAAGGGTGGAGTCCCATCTCTGGGTCGAGGATGAGGTCCTGCCACAAGTGGAGCAGTTTAAGTACTTCGGGGTCTTGTTAACGAGTGATGGAAGGATAGAACGTGAGATGGACAGGCGGATTGGTGCAGCTGTCCATCTGATGCGGACTCTGCACCGATCTGTCGTGGTGAAAAGAGAGCTGAGCCAAAAGGCAAAGCTCTCGATTTACCGGTCGATCTACGTTCCTACCCTCACCTATGGTCATGAGCTTTGCATAGTGATCGAAAGGACAAGATCGCGGTACAAGCGGCCGAAATGAGTTTTCTCCGCAGGGTGGCTGGGCTCTCCCTTAGAGATAGGGTGAGAACCACTGTCATCCGGGAGAGACTCGGAGTAGAACCGTTGCTCCTCCGCATTGAGAGGAGTCAGATGAGATGGCTCGGGCATCTGATTAGGATGTCTCCCGAACGCCTTCCTGGGGAGGTGTTCAGGGCACGTCCAACCGGTAGTAGGCCTCAAAAAAGACCCAGGACACTATGGAGAGACTATCTCTCAGCTGGCCTGGGAACGCCTCGGCATCCGCTGGGAAGAGCTAGACGAAGTGGCCGGGGAGAGGGACCTCTGGGCTTCCCTGCTTAGGTTGCTGCCCCCGCGACCTGACCTCGGATAAGCGGAAGAAAATGGATGGATGGATGGAAAATAGGCTGTCACCCTAAGTAAGTAATCATTAATAAATATGTGTACAGACAGCATACACGTATTTGTGTATGCGCATGTGCCAATGGACCCCACACGTTAGTACCGGATAGCCATCGGCGCAAGTTCTTTTTTTTTTACATAACAGAATGCAGCAAACAGAAGTGCACTTTGTGAGGCCTGATTGAGCCCTTCCCGTATTCAAGCAGCCACAGAACTGAGTAAGCCATGTCTTGTTTACATAATGTCTTCTAGACAGTATTCCATGATAACGACAAGGCTGTAAAGCATTATACGTGTTATATAAACATCTTTCCACAGCCATATGTATGTTTACTGTGGCAAAATATAAAATAAATTGGCCTAAATTGACCCCTTTCTGCTCATTTAGAAGCTGATTTTAAAACATTATTTGAAGGATAAGCAACTCCTTTACTTTAGAGAAATTACTCTGGATCTCCAAATGTTTGTTCTTCCTGGAAAACTATTGACGCATGGCTGAAATCTTGGCTATAATCACTGCAAATATCCTCTGTCTTGTATGCTGCCATGTTTGTTTACCACAGTAATAGTAGTGTCATGGCGTCACTTCCAGGCGACTTTGGGCGAGAGGCGGGGTACACCCTGGACTGGCCAGCCAATCGCAGGGCAGACATACAAGCTTTCACACTCACATACATGCCTATGGATGATTTAGAGTCGCCAAATAACCCAAAATGCGTTTTTGGAATGTGGGAGGAAACCGGAGTAGCCGGAGAAAACCCACGCACGCACGAGGAGAACATGCAAAATCCACACAGAGATGCCAAGCAGAGATTCCAAACCAGATCTCCTGACTGTGTCGCCAACATGCTCATTTGCCCTTCGCTTTCAAAGTGTAGAAGATAATTACAAACAATGTACATTACATTTAATCAAAGTTGATGAATTGTGTCAAGGACCTTTTAAAGTTTGCATGTGATGTAATTGAGGCTTTTCACATCCTGGTTAGTCATGTAGCCAAAGAAGGCTTGTGACGATTTCTACAGGTGATACGGCGTGCCGCCAGTATCATCACGGAAGGCGAGCGCTGCGTGCATGCGTCTATCTGTACAAAAGGAAGCAAGAAAAGATGGCGCTCAGGTCGTAGAGGGGGTTGCGGGCGCTCCTCCAAACCCGATTCCGGTCACGCTCTAGCGCCTGCTTGAGTGTTGTGATGTGTGTGTGGGGGGGGGTACACGGGGCGCTCCTGCTCTTTCTTATTGACAATATGTTAGATGGTGAGCTGTGATTATTCCCCGGCAGTCGGAGGAAGGAAGGAAATCAGTTTTCCCGTCTCCTTTGATCTCAAGACGCTGCCCTCGCTTCAGCGCACGAGAAGATCAGTCTAAGAGATATTTTGTTATATCTTTCAGCGGGTTGGGGGGATTTGAAGTGTGCCCGGTGGGAATGCTCACCACTCACTGGCCTCTTCGTCGCGTACGCCTGCATAACGGAATAAGAAATCATATGAGCTGTGTCAAAAATTCTGCTGTAATTCTTCTCATACCGGAGCATACCTGGGTTGCTAAGCTACAGAAAAATATATGAATACATCATGCAGTTTTTTGTTGAATAAGGCCTGTCAGTGTGGCATGTTTACTTAGTTACATGAAGGAACATCACACGCGTGCATGTGCACAATTCAACATGTCTAAAAAGGAGTAGGGAGAAGCAGAGCTTATATTTCATCCTCCACCTGAATTCATTCACACCAGAACTTTTTTTAAATTATTATTATTATTTTTTGTCTTGTCCAGCATCATAACAGCTGAATAGGAGTCTTAAGTGCCTTTAAGTGCTGAGCATAATTGCTTTGCCAAGGGAAACTTCATAATCCAAATGAGTCTCCCTTGACATTTGACTGCGTTTATTATGAATTTTGTTGAACCACATTTTGATGCCGGACCTGACCTGAAAAGGGATGGGTGGAGGGTGGGGGATATAAGAAAAGGTGCAGAAGAACCTTACAAACATATTTCAACCATATTATAAACAACCATGATAATCACAATTTCAACAACAACCAGACCAGTCACAGAGCAAAATGAGCAAAAATATAGGAAAAGAAAGAAGAAAAAAAAAATATATATATACATATGTATATATATATATACAT